>OX422140.1:65019754-65238819 GCA_949129095.1 Volucella bombylans
CCCACATCTAAGCCAATCTTAGAATACCTAGCAGGCTCTTATATTGACACAGGTAATAGTTCTACTTTCATTTCTAATAAACTCGAAGTAGTTCACTACGCCGCTCTGGTCGTATATGGTATAAGACTAAGAAAAAATATGTATATAAGGAACGTAAGCCAAACATTTCTTCTAGGGGTCTCGATCACTTTTCAGTGATTTATTTTCTGAATTTACTTTCTTAAATCCCCACTAGACTCTCTACCAGCTTACCCATTACTATGTGTTGCAACACCGGTTTCCATTCAAACCATAACAAATCGTTAAATTATCAATATGGCACAATGTTTCAAAAGATACTCCCACCCATTCGTTACATATTTCACACCTGATGCATTATTTCCATCCATGCATTGCATAACCAACACAGTTAGTGATGGCTGACACATTGAGTTCCCATTTATACGAACATTCGTTCTGCATCTGACCTAAAAGTTGAACATACTCGTAAAGAGCTATGAAGTAATATCCCCTTGATGATGTCGACTCGAATACCATTAGCACTGACTGAAAGGACATTTATTGTTACTTACTGGTATCTTCGACTCGAACATGTATTCAAGCGGAATCATCAAGGATGAAAAATGTCCCTTGGGGCACTCAAAACATCGAATGAATATCCTGCCATTGACTACCGTCAAAGTTGTTTGTTTCAGCGTGTAAACATGGCAAAAATCACCTCCCTGATTAGGCAAAGTTGCCTATAGTCTCATAAAATCCTGACTCTGAATGTGTTTGAGCATTTGTATCTGTGGAAGGGTAATTCCTTCGAATTCATAGTTCTATTTGAATTTCTATTAATCTATAAACTACCTACAAACAGACAAACGTGGAGTGTTTGCAATTGAGACCAAAGACCGAACGTATACCCATAGATACATTTTATTCCCTTGGCTTTACAGCTCAAATGGTTTATAAATACAGGTACGTAATCATAGAGCACTAGTACCCGTATTTGTTTTCTCACTGCAGAAATCGAACATGCAATAAAGGCCATCGATAGGCACTATGGGTTTCGAATACTATCAAATCATTGAATTGAATTCTATTCAAATATAATAATATTGTTGAAATCGCACCGACAAATGCACGAGAACTATGGGTTAACCATGAGTTGAATGGAGACCGATGAGTGATCCAAGTAAAATAAAGTGCCATGATGCGATATTAGAAATCCATTTGTATCTTGTCTATGGTTTGGTTTTTTTTTTTGTCTAATATTTCAGTCTCTCAGATAGTTTCAGTTCAGTTTAAATGCATTTTTATTTATATACTTAAATTGCTCTTAAACGCTAGACAAAAAAATGCTTAAAAATTAGCTTAAATAACTTACAAATAATCTTATTCTAACTTACTGGACCCATGCGGGCACTCTAAGTTAAACCTAACACTTAAACTATGTCTTTCGACGAATTTATTTTTATTTTTATTTTTATTTTTACATTTATTAAAACTAAGAAAATTAATTTTAATTAAAAAAACTTAGTGTCTGGACTTTTTTTAATTTTTTATAAAACTTAAAACTAAAAGCCTACAATCTAATTAAAAATAAATCTTAACCTACTTAACCTACTTGCATCTAATGCATACATACATACATATATATACATACATAATATACTCGTATATATACAAAATATATAAATATATGTATGTATATATTTTTTTATTTTTTTTTTGTTTTTTTTTATATATTTTTTTTTCTTAAAATCTAGCTTAAACCTACTTAAAACTATGTAAGCCGGCCATGGCTAAAAAAAATTAGGCTGGCCCACTTTGCTTCACATGAAGCTACATATTATTGGACGAGTTCGACGATGAAGCATCCTCCTCTTCAACTAGCCACCAAAAGTGTTGGTGCTGCCGAGCAACATCCCTCATGTCGCGACTCCCCACCATCCTACTGAACCGAAGACGCTCCGCACTGCCATGTGCGACGTCCCTGTCGTAGTGCCTGTCCGCAGCTGTTCGAGCGACATGGAAGATTAGCGGCACCGCCAATCTGTCCTAGATCAGACCTTTGCTATCTAAATACAGAAACGCTTCTGGAGTAATAAAGCCGTCAAAGCGAACTCTTTCGTGATACAAATAATTGGGGTAGTAAGCCCCGGAGATCAGGTTGTTTGATGAGGCCATTGCTCTTGCAACGTGCCTTCGAGTCAACTTAATGACGAAATTGTCCACTCTTATTAGGTTCGCCCTATTGTACAATACCTCATTACGATAGAATTTTGTGTACTCAGACTCTGGTGTTCTGTACAAGCGAAGACAAGTCCTAAGACAAGCCCTCTCAAACACCTGAATCTTTTCCAATAAACTTGCTCTCACGGGACATCCAAATACAAGCATGGGCCTGATAAGGCAGATTACCTTCACCCTCGCATTGAGTTGGCTGTTATAAAACAGTCTCTTTGTAAGGGCAAAAGCACCTTTGGCTCTGGCCAGAGCAACATCTATATGTTTGTTAAAATACAGATATTGATCAAGCCAGATCCCAAGGTATCTGACTACATTTCGACAGGCAAGTGGCTGTCCGCGTTGTCCGACGATAGAAAACTTTCGCCAATTCTTTCTGGTATCATTAGAGGCCCCAGACAAAGGCGTCCTAAACAGAATGGTTTCCGACTTCTGAAAGTTGATTTTCAACTTCCAGTCATCGCAATATCGCTTACTTTTATCGAAGTCACGCTGCAAAAGTATATTAGTGACCTCAATCTTAGGACCCGATTTGTACGCGATTATGTCGTCTGCGTACGCTATGGCATGGTGAAGTGAACCTATGAGATCACTCGTGTAAATGTTGAATAGGATCGGCGAATTTACCGCACCTTGTTGCAGACCGTTTTTAATGTCAAATGTTCCAGCAGAAGTCACATCGCCATTCTTCACGATGAACTGTCTACTGGAGAGCATATCAAAAAGAATATACAGCAGTGTTTTACTAATGCCCAACCTGCCAACTTGAAAAAGAGTCCTTCTAAGCATACGGTATCGAAGGCCTTCTCCAAGTCAATCAGGCAGGCATCAGTGCACAGGTTCTTGGCTTTGTTCCATTGAATATCAGAAACCAGTTTAGACGCAGCATGAATGATATCATGCCCCGCCTTGAAACCCAACTGATTATCCGGAACTATATATTTGTCCTCAAGTGTCTTTATCCCTTTTGGTGATTCGAAGATGGTTTGGAGCTCTTCCTTCGAAATGAACGGGGGTAGTACCCTATCGTTGGTGATGACATTATTTGCCATATTCTCGTCACTGAACTGGGTGAAACCCGAGCTCTCGAATCGCCAATTCACAATTTCATTTCGAAGGTAGAAATTGTGCACAAGGACTCGATTCTCCAGATCGTGGTTCGGGCCAATGATACGAGTAACATTCGCCTTGTACACTTCCCGGAAAGTCGCTCCTATAGCCTCTACCTGCTCCTGCTGATCCTCGATCACAAAGAAGTTGTCATCATCAACAGCCTCATTTGGATCGAGTCTCTCTTATAGGTACGAATAGAATGAACTTTAAATGAAATACCCAAATAGAGCAATTTGTTTTAGCTATAAGGATACTCGTATGGATATGTATGAAGAATCTTGAAAGCAAAGGTTGGACTGTATATAGAGGCTTGTTTAAAACCTAGACATTAAGTTAAGTTTGGTAAAAGTGCGTCAGCTAATAGCCTCGGATACGAACGGATTCATTGCTGGTGATGCTGGTAAACGATTAAGGTAGGTAGGTAGGCAAGAGTGGCTGTTGGAAACCAATGGAACTAGTTTGAGCTTACGATGAAGCGTAGGAGATTGTTTACGTCTATATTTTTTAGATCATGTAGGTCGTTATAGAAGAAAGCTCCTAAGTGAAGTTTTCTTCTCTGAGAGAGAGCTGGACATGTACAGAGTAGGTGGAGGATTGGCTACTGATCCTCCTCGTCCATGCAGCTTCTACAGAAATCGTTTGTAAAAGCGTCAAGCCTTCTTGCGTGCTTGCCTATAAGGCAGTGTCCAGTGATGACACCTACGATGGCGCTGAGATGTTTTCTATTTAGAAGGATCAGACCCTTAGAGCGATTCAGATCCAGCTTTGGCCAGATCTGTTTAGTTGCTAGACATGTCCAACAGTCCACCTAAGGTCTGTTCTTTTATTGGCATTCAGTTTTAATATTAATTTGCACGTAGCGATTGGTATACCTATTCTACCCTTTTCCGGTAGAATAGGTAGAGTGGTTCCAATTTTAGTTCATTGGCAATAAAGTTCCTTGGAATGTCTCTGCGACCCAGCACCCAGCAAAGGTGAAGGTTTTAGAATTTAATGAGACTGAGTCCAGGCACTTGATAGCGGCCTGACTATCCGAAAAGATGCGGATATCCATTGCAGATATCATGTGTTTCTTCAGCCAGGACAGAGCTTCTTTAAACGCCAAAATTTCCGCCTGAAACACTCTACAGTGATTTGCAAGACGGAAAGAGAGGCTTCGATTTAGCTTATCTAAGAAAACACCACCACCAACCCCGATATCTGTTTTAGATCCATTATTTGTCCACTGTGTAGTGTAGCTTTAAGGCGAATAGCTGCAGTCGTAGCTGCTTGCCTGCAGAAAATATTGAGGGGTGTCAAATGAAACAGAATGTGTAATGCCGCAGAGGGAGTATACCGTAAGGCTCCGCTTATGCATAGACATGCTTTTCTTTGGACTCTGCTTAGTTTATGCAGTTGACTGCATTGTCTAAGGCCGTCCACCAGACGACAACCCCGTAGGTGAGTATCATTGTTATGACCGAAATGTATAGCCAGTGGGTTATGCCATTGTAGCTTTATTGACTCTTTCTTGAACGTTAGGTTTCCAGTTTAGTTTCCTGTCAAAAATGAGACCCAGATATTTTGCTGTATCGGAAAAGACTAAACTGGTACCCTTTATTGAGGTAGAGTCTATATTTGGAATTTTGTATTTCCTAGAAAAGAGGACAAGATCAGTTTTATGTGGGCTTACTCCCAGTCCACAGGGATATGCCCAACGAGTTAACCTGCCGAGATTTAGTTGAAGGAGTTAATGGTATTAAGATGCTTACATAAGACGGCTGTAGCAACGTCATCCACATAGGCAAACACCCTGCTACCACCAGCTTCCTGGTATATCTTTATCCACTAATTTCCAGAGAAGGGGGGAGAGAGCAGCGTACCTCTGCTGGAGTTGATTATCCTACTATTTAGCATAAGACTGACTGACGAAATCATTACAGGACAACGATCTTCGATTCTACACATCGAATGTTCAGACCCTTTAAAGACCGCATGCAGCAGGTGATCTGCATTGCGATTGATAGGGAGCTATTAACTGTTCAAAACTTGGAATTGAGCCAGTGGCTTACCAATTAAGTAAGTGATAAGTAATCTTCTAGTGGTGTTCTCCGGGCAAATACATGTATAAATCCTTATACGCGTAGACTAAAATTGCAAGTGCGAACGGTCTAGCGTTTCTGGGCTAGGTAACGTGGGTTGCGCCACGTAAAATGAAAAATGGCGACTACGGAAACCGAGATTCCACCTCGGATAAGGAATGATCGAATGATGATGACTTTTGTCCATTGTACCCAGACTAAGATTGGTTTTTTAAATGCCAGATTTCTGCAATTACTCGTATTATAACGAGAGCTCTTTCGACATGACTTAGGCACATTGGGAGTGTGTGAATTAAGATGGTCCGAAGCGGAAGAGTACCAATGCTCAACGTGTAACACTGTGCTACTCTACTCACGCAAGCCCTCCGATAGTTCCCGTGAATCCGGAGTGGGTCAGTTTCAAATATCAACAGCATGCAGATGTTTAATTTCCTGGCACCCGTACGGCGCGTCACGATCATACAGTGTTAGACCACAACGAATCCTTCGATTGAGGATGAAAAGGACAATTTTTACAATCAAAAAAAAATGTACAGCAACCCCGAACGGAGATATCGTCATCGTGATGAGGGACCTGCATTCAAACGCAGTCAACGACAATGAAGAGCTCAGACACCATATTTCAACATAACACCTGCCATAAAGTAAGGTGGGTGTCAACTGACTAAAAATCATCGTTTAATGAAATCGACCATTTAGCTATCAGACGACATTGCTGATGTTGTCTTTTAGACGTCCCAAACAGACAAAAACCCGACATAGGGTTTGTACGAGATCATCACTATATGGCTGTTGTCCAGTTACGTACTGTATTTGTTCAAATACTCCGCAATATCACTAGAATGCTTAGGTATAACGTCGACCGTCTAAAGGTCCCCTCAGTACGCCAACAATTAAGGGATCACTTAACCATACCACAGCAGTAGGGAGAAACGAGCTAGAGTCCCTGAAGCGGAGGAAAACGTAACTATATCAACGACCTGAGAAAGCAGGTGTGATAGCAGAACCGTTTACAGAATCACTAAAGAGATCCGGTGAAAGGCTTAGATGGTTTCGTACTCATATCGGATGAGGATCATCTAAAGCGATAGGGGGAGGATTTTGATATTGTTTTTAACCGGGTTTTCGCCAGCGATGTGCCCCCAAATCAAACTGTGTAAAAATTTGCCGAATTCGCACCTCTACTCCCAGTAAAATTGAGATCGCTACCGCAATCAATGTACTGTACAACGAAAAGGTAGTAGGACTACATGGTATATACAAACATCTTTCTTTCTCTCTCTATCCCATTTGCCAAAAAACGAAACATGTGCTCGGGCACTTTAAGTGCATTCATACTCACTAGAGTGTTAAGTTCTTAAAGAAAAAATAGAGCTTCTGCGAGCTGCTCCTATAACATCAGCAGAGCTCCCTAAAAAAGGTAGATGTATTTCCGACAAACTAATGGCCTGAATGTCATGTCCTGCTTAAAAAAGATTTATCAGGGGAATTCGAGATGGAAATTGAGGTCCTACAAGGTTGCATTCTACCGGCGATACTATTTTTATTAGTGATTAGCAATGTGCTTCGAGCAGCCTTGTCTACTGGAGATTTAGGAATTCGTTGGACTCTTATATTTTAACTCAAACACCTGGACTACGCTGACGACGTCTCTCTTACAAGATTATGACAGTTTTTGCTGGATTTTTCCTTAGACATACCGAAGAACGTTAGAGATTGTCTATGGATAGTGCCATCTGCGGGAGTTACAACGCCACATACCACCTTGATCAAAAGGTTCCCGGAATAACCACGATGTGGCGCTCCCATTGTTCCAATTTGAGTTCTGTTTTTTTTTTTTGTTAAGTTGGTAAATTTGATGTTAATATTCTCTCTAAATCTTAGCGTCATAGCTTGATACTTGCAAAAGTTACGTAGCCAAGAGTACATCTATCTCTGTGTGTGTTGGCGATTTTTTACAATTTTAGAAATGGATTTAAATTGTATTACATTTTACTTGTATTACATTTTACGTAAAAAACTGATTTAATGGTGCGCGAACGTTGGAAATGTTGGAAAAGTGTTTCGGCAACGATTCTCTAAAGAAAACGGTCGTTTAGCAGTGGCAGGAGCGGTTCAAAAGTGGTCGTGAATCAATTGAAGATGATGAACGCAGTGGCATACCATCGACATCGAAAACCGACGGAAACATTGATGTAGTAAAAGAAATGTTGGTCAATAACCGTAAATTAACCATCAGAGAGATAGCGGAGGACTTGAACATTGCCTATGGATCCATCCAAAACGTTTTGGTTAATAATTTGGGTTTCCGTCGTGTAGCAGCAAAGTTGGTGCCAAAAGACCTTAATTTCATGCAAAAAAGAGACCGTGTTGACGTCGCAAAAGAGATGATTTGCGAGGCTGACTCCGATCTCACATTCATCAAAAGGATCATTACTGGAGACGAGACGTGGGTTTATGAGTACGACACGCAATCCAGACATCAGGCAAGTGAATGGCGTACACCAAATGAGCCGAGACCAAAAAAACCACATCGTTTTCGGTCAAAAGAGAAGGCAATGCTCACGGTTTTCATGGATTAAACGGTGTAGTGCATCATGAATTTTTGCCAGAAGGCCAGACAGTAAACAAAGAGCATTATTTGGGCGTTATGAGACGTTTGCGTGAAGCAATTCGCAGAAAGAGACCAGAATTGTGGGCAGAAAACTCGTGGATTTTTCACCATGATAACGTACCTTCATTATTCGTAATTTTTTGACGAAAAATGCAACAAATACCATCCAACAGCCAATCCACCGAATTCACCTGATTTGGCTCCCTTGACTTCTTTCTGTTCAATCTAGTTAAAAAAAAAACCACTACGGGGAACGCATTTCAGCAGCCGGGAGGAAGTAATGGAAAAATCGCAGGAAGCACTGATGGACATACCGAAAACCGAATATAAAAAATGTTTCGAGGATTTGATCAAGCGCTGGCATAAGTGTGTTGCAGTCGATGGGGATTACTTTGAAGGGTACAATATAGACTTAGATAAATAAACTTGTATTTTTAATTTTCTGAATAAATTCCGAATAAATTCCTGAATAAATTGTTGATCAAGGAGGTATAGCGTTAATTTGGTTAGTAGCCCATTAAGATCTAGGTTGCATAGTAGAGGAAGGAGTACATCATCTTTCGGTGTTACTCTATGTGATTTCTTTCATTTAGAGCAGCTAGCAAAGGTCACATTTATGAGTCTACTGTTGAGAATGGAATGGATCAAACTGCAGAGAGAGTCATTTATGTCCAGTTCTTCCAAGAGAGTTGATGCCAATAGCCCCCTCGATATAAAGATAGTGGATTCGATTTTTGAAATCCAGAAAAACGTTTTATATTGTAGTTATGTACAGATACGAATATCATCGAGTGACTAGCTGATGCTTACACTTTCTTGAACGAGGTTTGAGGCGGGTTGATAAATTGCATCCAAACAAATGAGTAACCAAATGCTACTCGCAATTCTAAGTATTTTGGACAAAACTTGCCATAGTCTCGACGGGCCACTTGTAATGGTGATCCTTTCGAAGGAGCTACGCCAGGGTCGACACTTGGCTTCGTATTACTTGTCACTTGGTATATAAAGATGAAATTCTTTTCACTCTTGCAGCACAGTTCTTGGGTATCTATCTTGGGTCCATCACTGCGGTTAATAACACTCTAACCTCTAGAGGACAAGATGTGGGAAAGGCTAATTTTAAAGAGAAAGTAAGTTCGTTATTCAAGTTCTAGCTAGATTACAGGAATATGACTTCCGCATCCAGCCAGTATGACATCAACGATCGCGTTGCGTTTCCCCCAATTTGTCTTCCCACGATTGCCATAGATGATAGCTGCAGCCAGTTGCATGTTCGATATGCTGAACTGTAAGCATCAGAAGTCCAAGTAGGATGATGATGAATCATCATGAATCATCAACTTTCCAGTTGCGTATCGAATTATAGAGACCAAAGTGACAGTCCAAGGTGGATAAGACCAAGGCCGCCTAGTCTTTCCAAATAGCTCGCAGCCAAGCCAGGTCCATCCAGTTTCTTATACTGAGTTGATTAAGCATTCTTTCCTACGGCGCAAACTAAATGATATATGAGGAGTATTCTTGCTGTCATAGGTCATAGGTCTTGTTGGCGGCTGGACCACTGGTAGTCCCTACCAGGACTCAAATCACGGTACCATAGGAGTCAGGAGCCCCCCGGATCTCGGTCCGGGCCTGACTGGAAGAGGTAGGATCCCCTTGTGGGAGCGTTATGGTGGCTGTGGTTTAAACCCAGAGTCGCGGGAAGGGTCTTCCTTTTGTTGGCCCAATATAGAGTTGCAATAAATACTGGGTGCTGCGACCCTAAGAGCAGTAAGAGGTTTTAGGTCGGCCTCGACTCATACCAAGGGTGGAACTTGTGCCGGCAACACAGTTACGATATGGTATCTCAGGAAGGCGGCAAAGCGTTGGCAAGGCCGTATCCTTGCCCCCATGGATATATGGTTATCCTGTAAACATAAGTCTACATGATAGGTGGTTTACGTTAAAAATCAGACACTAGTACTCTAAATGGAAGCATTATCCGTCTACCCTGAATAGGGAATTTCTTTATCAAGCTCGAAATAACTCACCTTTTGTTAGCCGTAGAACCAAAAAAAGATACTTCATGTTCAAACTGTATAGTACATTCATCAATCTTCTGAGAAGTTTTGGAACAATCTGCGGTCTGTTCGAATTGTCAAAAAAAGGCCAGATGTGGACGAACTCGATAATGCTTTTCCTTTAAGTCCAATGCTGAACCCGGGTATCGTTCCGAGCAGTCAGCTATTTTTTTGATCCTCCGGCGGAATACGAATTTAATGTAATACCAGAGATAAAGGTTATGAACATCTGACCGTATGATCAGTCATATACTATTGGCGAGGATGGAATACAAATCCGATTTATAAAAATAATTTTGCCTTACTTTCTGAGTAGCCTCACGCAAGCAATCATTTGTTGCATTACGTCATTGACTTTTCCCAATAACTGGAAGCTGAATAGGATCATTCCTGATAAGAAAAAACCCTATAAGTATCCTACCATGTCTATTCAACAGTTTTAGAAAGATTCTTTAGGAGCATATCTCTTGTTAGCTGGCCCAATATACATTGTTGTCTCCGGTCCAGTCGTGCTTTCCAGCAAATCATAGTTGCGCTACCGCAATGATAAAAATACTTGAGGACGATCACTTTACTCTCCTTGTCTGATTTTTCTAAAGCATTTGACAGTGTAAGCTGTGAAAATATACTCAGGAAACTAAAAATAAAACTAAACTTTGCATTTAGTACTTACGTGATTGTAGTCAAAGAGTCGTGGTTGGTAAGGAATATGCTATCAGGAGTGCCTCAAGGTTCCATCCTAGGACCTATCTTATTCAGCCTCTTTATAAACGACCTCAGTACTGTTTGTACAAATGCCTCTGTTCATTTTTATGGTTTGGTTAAATATTTAGCTTGAAGGCTCAACGAATATCTGTCAGAGATATTCAAATGGTCACAGAGAAACTGTCTAATTCTTAATCCCACAAAAACTCTGCTGATTTGAATGTCTAAAGAGCAGTAAGCAGTATAATACTCAATATTTGACTCGCATTTTGTTTAATCCCACTCAGCTTCGACTTATAGATAATGTAATTAATCTGGGCTTGAAAATAAACGGGTTGCTTTCCACAATTGACCATACGAATTATACTCTTGGTAGTTTTTATAGAGGACTTCACAGGCTCTGGTTATTCTCCATTTTTACTCCGCAAGCCACCAGACTGAGACTCGTTAAGACTTTATTCATGCCTATTATTGACTATCCCATAGTTATATATCCTAAGCTTGGTTCTCTCTCCCAGAATAAACTTAACGTCGCGTTTAATGGTTATGGTCAGATACTGACTACCACAAAAGTATTTTGGGTTGCTCTCTGCAACAGTTCCAGAATGCAAGGTATCTCGTCAACAAACTTTAGTCTGTGCTGACACCCAGAACGAATAGTTTAATTACACCTCTCTTCAGTATCATATCTGAACTCCCCACGCTTCTAACCACCTGCATCAGCACATTACTCGTAAATCAAGACCATTGTAATGCGTTTTTTTATAAATGTGAAAATTGTGTAAATTGAAAGTTAATCTTCTTTTCCTACCCAAATACTCCCTAAACCCAAAGATTGGCAAGAGAGTGCGTGCCGCGACTATGGTCCAAAAGTTTATGTTTACGATCTTCCTTCATTTAGGAAGGCACCTAACCATAATGGAGCTTCTTATAAGTTTTTTTATAAAAATATAAAAATATACAGCAGTGTCCCAGGAGTCTGCGTCTGTTTTTCATATGTGCTTTAAATGGGCTACTGTCAGATGGCAACTGCAATTGGTCGTGGATCTCTAACACGGGCTCTCGGTATCTATTCGCTGCATTCGACTGTACCATTCTTAAGTCACTGTTATTTAAGCTTCCTAATTAATCATGACTTATAGAATCTACCAGTAACCTTTATTAAAGATCGCATAAGGATGACATTCTTCACTGTTAGCAGCTGTTACTCTTACCATACATTTTGTTCAACCCAACCTGCCTGAACAGAAGTTTATTAACAATGTTAAACGTATGTAAGGTAAATAGGCCAGAAATTCCAGAAAATTTATCAAACCAAATCATTCTCCTTAGACAAATAAAACTACATTTAACTGTGCACAAACATTTATATTTATATACTTTGGTTCAAAATTGTTAAAACTATTACCGAAGTCATTAAATAAATTCCACACTAACAATCAGCCAACGTTTCGTTAAACTTTGCCTTATACTTGCTGCAAAATACTTCATCAAATTTACTCATAAGCGCTGTCTGTTCGTCCCAATTGAAGACCTGTAAATATACAAAATACCTTTAAATATGTACCTAAATATTTCCATAAGCCGGCGCATAATGAACGCATTAAAAGTTCTTAATTAAATGCAGCGTCATACGAGTAATGACACGTGTCTAAATGTGACACACATATTCGCGGGCTATCTGAACATATTCCGCAACCAGGGTTGTCATCACTGTTATGCACGTCAAATGTTTCATCTTAATAATGTTATGCAAATTTCCGACTGAAATGTTATGGAATGCTAAACGCGTCCCTTGTGTAAGTTTACACCCACTTCGTTGAAGTCAGGAAATTAAGACCACGATTGTATCAAATAAGGCTCCTAAATAAATATCATAAATGCGCCTAACGGTTACATACGATTTAAGTTTAATAGATAATTTTGAATTTATTTCCATTAAATAGGATTCCCAGAACTAACGAAATGGTGAATACTGCGATGTTGCAACAGACACAGTTTTACAGTGTGTCTCGAAAAGAAATGTACATACCAAACGATAAAACCCAAAGCCAAAAATGATTGAGGCATTATAATATTCGCGATTTTTCGAGTTAACTTTGTTGCGAGAGACTAAGCTAGAACTAAAAATTAATGCATAGTAAACTTCTTGAACGATCCTTGTTCACTAGATGGAGATTAAAGTGTCATCGGAGGATATAGTCAGATGGTTTCCTACTAAAAAGCCACATCTAAGCTAAGGGCTTATCAGGGAAATATTAAACCTAGTGTTAGCTTGCCGCATTTACACAATTTTCTCAAAGAAACCAAATGATCTTGTCATTCTTTTTTTACATCAAAGGCTCGGTGAGATTGCCGCCGAACTTTACGGGACAGCGAGCGATCCCTACCGTCATGCTAGACAATCTTGCAAGTTTTGCAGGGATACTAAAACTGGACATGGCTTTGTACAGTTGCTGTCATATGTGGTCTTTAAATCGATTAATATATGGTGAGTATCGATTCATTATGGATCGAATAAACAATACTGAGGTTCCATTCATTAGCCAAATTTTCCTCATATGAAAACTTGAAAATGACAGCCTTAATATACGGAAATGCGGGTATTACAATATTTACTTCGTTTTGATTAGGTGGAGGATTTTCATGGCCCTGTTTGAATGGTTCATTCTATCTGACAGCGGATTGCCGAAAAGAGCTTACAGAAACGGCAAAAAGATTGCAGACGGGATTGCAATCAATCACAAAACGCGTAGATATCCGAACTACGAGAAGAGGAACTTTAAATAGATACATCGCCTCAAGTTTCTTCGGAGACTCGTAATCTTCTACAGGAGCAAACGGAAAAAGATACATAACTGCGAGATGTGGTCAAATACATATGTACGAGACGTCTCTCAAATTGCGGCAATATTGAACCTTTAAGGTCCATTCACAGCTCAGCGAACTACGAATACGAACGAGCAACTATTCGCAAATTTTGACATTTCGTTCACAGCGACTTTTCATTTAGTCGCAGTGACCTACGAATACAAATTGCCATTCGTTTTGTGTTTTCGAAAAAAAAAATAAAAAATAAAAGTAAGTTCGCACGAATGGTTTGTTCCGTCGAATATAGATTGGGTTCCACATTTGTGGAATGCGAGTACAGTTGGACAGTTCACAAGTGGCATTCGCTTATTCGCAGAGAAATGAGCGAATCATTGATTTCTTCTTAAAAACGAAATGAATTTAAATTTTGTTATTATTATTAATATAGTAATACATATTAATAATACGGCTAAATTAAGCTCTCGGCGTTTGGAATGGTAAAATTGTAACTTGCCTGTCTTTAAATGTACTAAAAATGATTTGTTCGCAGTCAGCGCATTCGCAATTCGCTGATCTGGCAATGGACCCTTAGAGATGAGCTCGATATTGACGACGATATACTAATAAAATCCAAAAAAAATATAATTCCTTCCAGTTCAAACAAACGCATTCTAGAAAAAATTGATAATGGACACCAAAAATCATTAAATCGTGCACGCAGTACTTTGTTTTGGCTTGGAATGTCGGACGACATAACAAACAACATAAAATCTCAAACGTCAAACAACGCAAACTGCCAAACCAATGGAGCCGCTCATAGTGAAAGCAATCAGAGAACTTCCATGGTAGATAGTAGCCACCGACATACATATGTATTCACGTTCCGAGGCGAACGATCTACGTTCAGCGAAATTATTGATCATCTGAATTATTGGTTCCGAACATTCAGAATACCTGTTACACTTTAAAGTCACAACGGGCCCCAATTTTGCATTTAAAGATTTCAAGGACTTCCCAAAGAAAGCCTCAAGTCCCTATTATCCATAATCGAATGGTCTGACCGAGAGGTATTCTCAGGAAGAAAAAAATCTCTCAAATAAGTACTCTGAAGATAACACCACGAGACAACGGGTTGCAATCCCCTTAAGATCTTTAGCTTAACTTAACCTTAAGCTTAACTAAAGTCTCAATTAAAACTCATCTTCGTTGAAAAGGTCGATCAAAAGATATTGAAGTTAATAGTTAATGAAAAGCGTTTTACAACGGTCAATGGTTAAGTTAGGTGTGATTGATATATGTTACCATCACACAAACACTAGGCACCAAAAACTAGGCACAAATGGCAAAAACCTAAACAATCTCCCTGATGAAACATCTAATTTCTTTGTAAAAGCCAAGAAGGCCTTTGAAGTTCAAGCCATCTATTTCCTCCAGGTTTTCGAAAAAGTATTTCCCTAAATTTGCAAAATCTGCAAATATCCGTATCAGATAACTTTTGCGTGTGTGACAGCCGTTGACTACCATATATCAGAATTGATGTTGGTCGATTCCATTACCTTGAGTGCGGTCTATCGATCTAGATAGCGATATCTCTTCCGGAAACTGATCTCATATGCATTAGCTGAACTGCCCTGAGGATATCCAGAACATCTGATTGAAAGACACTGCTTACGTCCGGTAGACCTGGGTCTTCTGAGAAGATACCGGAACCTGTTCCTGTCTCGGTTTTCGAACCGTCTGTGAAAATTGCAGTTTTATTTGTCCCGATTGTTGCATTTTGTTGCCAGTCCACCCTCTCCGTATATATTATATCATACGGAATGTCGAAGTCGAACAAGGAAGGAATTTCTTCCGTTAGAATTCAATAGCCTAGTAGTAGTTCCGCTAAGACCGTTCTGTGTCCGAAACTACTCCTCTTGAAGTAACCCAAATTAGTGATTCGTATCCCTTTGTTGCCAGAAAGTTTTTTGATCTGTAAAACAAGCGGTGTTAGGTGCAGAAAAGTGTCCAATGCTGCCGTAGGGGTGGTATGGAACGAACCTGTAATGGCTATGAAAGCCATTCTTTGAACCGCCGCTAATTTTCCGTAAACCGTTTTCTTGTTTGTTACTTTCCAACATACTAGTGCGCCATATGTAAGTATGGGTCCTACCTTCACCGTATATAGTTAGTACACCAAGCCCCAAATTTTTCTACCGTTCTTTTGCAGATAAAAAGAGCATTATATGCCTTTTTGATTCTTTCCGCTACGTTAAGATTCCAATTCAGTTTTATTCCGTTGAGTGTTGGGAGTATTGTACTTCGCGGTATCTTGTACTTTCTGGTAAAAAGAACCAGTTCCGTTTTGGAAGGGTTGGCAGTGAGACCACAGCTTTTTTCCCAAGTGCTGATCGTCATAATCCCGCTTAAAATAATTAAGTGTTTTTCCCTGCACTACTACGACCACTTAATCTGGGTATGCCATGGCACGTATACCCATTGTACCAAGCGTATTAAGAACTAAATAAGCGGTCAATGGCAAGGATCAAGAAACATTTAAAGGCGGTGAAAGGCTAACTAAGCGAGCTCTTACCAAAAATAAACAAAAATGGAAACAAAGTTGATAAGTGGCATAAGCAAAGTCGATTCTAAGCCAACTACCACAAAACTAACTATCAAGTCATGAAGTTTGGCTTCGCGCATTTTCAAATTATCGAAAGCAAGACCAATCTACCAGACACATACTCGTAACAAGGAGCAGACAAAGAGATACATCAAATACCACACATTTATACTGTATCCTATCTAAAACCTGGCACTGCAGCCGCACTGGAAGGTATCAATCCGTATATTGGCCTAAAAGTAAAAACTCGAGACTCGGCATATTCCTAAATACTGGTGTCTACAATGCTTACTCGTCAAAATAATCGAAGATCATCAATCAAAGCCAAACAAACCTGCATAGGAATAACAGGGATACAGTCAAATTGCTTTCTTATTCCAAAGTCTGAAACTCATGGAACATATAATCTAGAATCGAATTGGCGGAGATATTAAAAAAGTCATCTTAAATGAGCAAGTAGAGTTAAGAAAATCAAAAAGACGCACTAACAAAGTACCGGTCCTAGCAAACTTCGTGTCAAAATGTTTTTCTATGGAAAACGAAGACTAGATTTTGTTTCATATATCGTTTCGCTGTTGCGTTTGAAACTACTCGTATAATAAGTATCTGAGCATCGACTTAGACCGCACTCTGACGTATGAACCGCATCTAACTAAAACCCGTGTGATGCTTATATTCAAATCACACATCCTACTCGAGTGTCCAGAACTATCATATATGGGTAACTTAGACGACATCAACAGCAGCTGTTTCTGAAATATCCTTTCGTTTGTATCCAAGGTAAGAGTGGATGTTGGAAATACCGACCCACTTAGGCCTATTGGCCAATTGTGAGTATCCAAAGACCAAATAAAAAACAGTCAGTCATGCAGAAGAGCGGATAGCGAAATTCAGACCTGGCATAGATCAGTGAGGAGGAATTCAGTACATTTTAAATGACCTGACACGGATTTACAAAAATTCAGGGAACAGAATAAGCAAGGATTAAATCCTTTTTTCCACGCCAGGTAACTGCGTTAAAATATCTTAGAGGATACAACTAATACTTTAATGGATGCGATTAAATGATCATTTCCTACGAGCAACGTCCAAGTACGTTTCGGTTGAATTAAAAAAAATATAGGACCCCAGAGTAGAGCTATATATGGAGGAATTGTGATCGCGTGATGAAGTTTTTTGAAATCGATTAGAATTACTATCCCACATATCTAAAATTCTACAGCAATTATTTTCGGTATAAAAAAAAACGAACGGTCCTTAAATAAATGTGTACACCCGACCAAGAGCCTTCCTATTCAAAATTACTTGTTGAATATACTGTGTCCATTGCTGGAAAATGAATTCTGCTTACAGGAATATTTTTCTGTACTGCACCACGTTCTGTCGGGCATCAGTTATCATGCTCCACAAATATTTTGACTATTTTAGCGAATTTTTGTGAATGAGAAATGTCATGAGCTCAATCAATGTGATTGCAATTCGTTTGACGAAATGATGAAAGCAACAGCCGGGCACGCAAATTCACTTTCGCAAAACGCAAATTACATTTCGTAAGGTTTGCGAATATAGTTTCTAAAGCAGGATATTTACACCGGTTAGGTGACACTTTAGTGAGTGATGGATATTGCAAATTCAATATCCGTAAAACTGAAACTGATTGCGTAGAGAAATAATCAAAATGTTATGGTGTTCAAGGGGTCTTTAGCACTCTGACAGAGGACCAGCCCATTGTACTCTTCGCACCTGTATAGTATGATCCTTTTAGTGGAATTTCTCAGTCGTTCGTAAAAAGATGAGTAATGGCTTTAGTGACAAAATGATTACAGATAATTAGCTGTTAATAAGACCAGAGTCAAAGGACAGTCGTAAGGTGACCCAAAAGGCCCGTATAGTTATTTAAACTCCAGTGCGAGTTACACCTAAGGACACTTCTCAATCGGAAGACGGCTTTTAGAATGTGCCTGTAATATGAATGCCAAACGAATATATAAAGGCCCTTCAGCCGAGACATTCCGCTCTTTGGAGTCAGATGAAAGCAATAGTAACGTATTTATGTGAAAGCACTCATATATCAAGCAACCAAATCTTAGGATATGATGTATCTTATCATAACCCCGTAGATCTAGAGCACTTCCTCATTGGCAAGCTCCGTGTTTTAACAAATTCTCCCTTGCTTACATGTTTAATGGCAGTGTTTAAAGTCCTATGTCGATTATGCTCCACTTTTTAAACGCAAAATTGTGAAATAAAGATATCCTCATTAGCACAATCGTTGGGTAAAAACTTTCATGTTGCCTTCTATACAAAGTACTCCTTTAGTGTTTTTGAGTACAAGATGTTGTGTAGTGAAAGAATGAACATGGATATCCCGAACAGGCTTAAGCTATGGAAATATTTTAAGAAAATATTGCAGGACAACTGCAATTCCAAGATACATAAAATAATAATACGCGCTTTCCAGAAGAAAAAAATAAGAGTTCTTGAACCGAATAAATTGAGGAGTTTAATCGTCATCATACAAAAGGCATTATAATAGACTAGCAGATTTCTTCAAGATGAACTGAAGCATATTTACACTAAAATGCAAAATATGATCGAATTAAGGCATACCTGATGAGTAGCATATCCACATTGTTGACTCGATCCTGAAAATGTAAGACCCCTTTGATTACACAGGTACCAGCTTCTTTAAATATCCTTTAAGGTCTTATCTACGAGTATCGTATTCTATAGACCCTTGAAGTCGAAAGAAGAACAAACATGTTGATCTTTATCAGCGCGGTTTTATGACAGGAAATCTAAGATTTATTTTCAGATCATTACATACTCGTATCACGTTTTTATTATTTTCAAGTCCGCTTTTGATAGCTGTTATGGACAAAATCTACATAAAGGCGCCATAAAATGTATTAAAGACATCTACCGATGTATCATCTACGTATGAAAACAACGAGTTTGATGTCTGGGGACAATATGTAGATTTTCGGTGATACCTACAAGCGGATATAAATCTTAACCAGCAAGTTGGGAGCTGGAAGAATAATGTTAATTGAAGCTCAGATCCAGCTACGACTATGCCGCCATTTAGAAAAAAGTCGATAAGCTGCAGGCAAGCCCGAAAAACATATAGCGATTATGAGTTGCTTTTAACGCTTTTCTCCTCGCAAGTCTCAGTATTTAGAAGGCTTTTCTGAGACAATTCAGCAACACCAAAATATCATCAGAAATGACTACACCTCAGGGTGACGACGTACGGCAGATGTGTTCGCGTGTAGTTATTTTGACTGCTGATGATGACTGACAGATTCCTTATAATAATGAGCTTCGTTGACGTATTTGGAGCTGTCAATGATAATTTTGCAGGACTAGTCAGAGTGTCCTAAAATATATGTAAATGGTGGCAGCTCTCATATGATCGAAGAGGGCTTGGAGGAGGCGGTTCAAACAAGCTTTGTAACAAGGTAACTCTAACTCTCTAACAACAACGACAAGAGACAAAGCGAACCCGACGACTCCACTCCACCGATGTCGGAAGATTAGAGAGTCGGAATAGGAAATGCTATAGTCGACAAAGTTCCCTTTAGCAATATAGTGGGACTTGTCAGGCTGGGTGTGGTCCCGGAAGACATTAATTTCAACCCCCTAATAGATTGAGCAAATGACCCTAATACAGGACGGAGTTATCGCTTGTGTTGCAGGATTAATGGTTTAGCGACATTGACGGATGGGTCTGAACATTCCAATCGACATCAATGACTTCAAGGTTTAGTGAGTTTTGTCTTCTTCTGATCCTGACCTTTGGTTCTACAAAAACGCTCTAGACAAACGAGTAATAAGGCAATTTTCAAAGCACTAGGAGGCTGTTGATGCTTTGCATCATACTTATTAATTATCTGTTTATGTTCATCAAATATTTTCTATAATTTCATTAGATAAGATTGTAATCACTTTTTTTCGATGAATTTTCTATGTTTGAATATTGTGGAATCTAAGCTGTATGTAATTAGTATAAAAGAGCGATGCAAAAGCGAAATAAAACTCTTCTTCTTTTTTGATTTAAAAATTTGGTAAAAATCTTTTATTCGTTGCCGCATTCATATAGTTGACTAAGATTTGCCTTTAAAATTGGAAAGTCCAAAAAACGCTTTGGACATTTTTTGGTGCCGAAACCCGGGACAGTAATTTATAGTTGTGGAATAAAATTAAAATCAAAATTTAACATAAAGAAAAATTCCAAAGTAACGGACGTTTAAAGAGAAGATTCGAATTGGAACAGGAAGAGATTGCTTCATTGAAAAGCTGCCCCATTGCTGGATCCGAAAAAGCAATCATCAGCGAGAGAGTCATCGTTGGAAACATTGCAGACACGAAGAAAATTGTGGGTAAAAACAATAAAAAACTAAAACAATAAATTAATTCAATTATTCATAAATTATCCACATATATATTTAATATAATCATCAAATATATTAGATGTTATAAGGTGTTAGTGCAGACTTTTTTGTCGCAAGAAATTTAAGAGTTGTCGCTTAAAGTTAAGAGAGCCTGAGAAGATTCAAAGTTTTCTTTTGTTGCAAATTACGAATAGAGTTGTTGTTCTATTCGTCATTCCGGTGAATTTTAAACCACCGTCATTAACAGTGTTGTAGAAAAAAGCTTTAAATTAATTTCCGAATTCGCCGAATATTGTTCTATTCGATCGTCGAAGACAAAAGCTCTATTTCTTTTGGTGCATTTATATTCGCTGATCTTGCACAAGAAGAAGAAGAAGAATAACAGTGCAAGTGATTTGCCTAGTTCGCCGCACTGCATTGTTCATGGATGGAGTTTGGAGGAGAATTTTGTTGCTGCTAAATTTTGTCGTCGATTAAAAGCATTTACTTTCGTTGTTGTAAGTCATCACCTATAAAAAGCTCTTCATTTCACTGACACACTCATCGTTGGAATAAAATTGTTGAAGAATTTTTCGTTAATTTCCGTAAAAAATCATTTTGGATAAACTTATCTCAAGAAATATTTAGAAGTTGTTGATTTCTTTCTTGTCCATTTATTGATTCGATTGGGTTCTTGAAAATTAATTATGAGTAATTCTGACAATGAATATGAGGAGAGAGGAGAGGCAGGTGAACAGGATCATAGAGAGCAGGCGGGTGTAAAGGGGTTAGATAGTCAACAGCGTCAGCAGTTAGCTGAGTTGAAGGTTTTGCGGTCTACAACAAAATCAAATATAAGTAGAATCAAAAGGCTTATAAAGGAAAAAGGTTCAACAATCTCTGTTACTGAATTGGAGTGCCGGTTCGGAATTCTCGAATCCTATTTTAAACAGAATTTAAATGTTCAGATGTCGTTAGAGAAGATGAATGTTGTCGGAGAGGAGAAAGCAAATGCTACAAGCAGAGCGGAAATTGAGGATCTGTATGTTGTTACCAAATCGGATATCTTAATGTTGTTGGCGGAGAAGAAACCGAATGCTAGCATATGTGATAATTTGAATGCTACATTGGCATCTTTGCAACATTCGTCTAGGCCATCTAGGTTAGAAAAAATTAAATTGCCGTCCTTTCCTGGGAAGTTTTCAGAATTTCCAAACTTTATAGGATTGTTTGATAGCTTGGTAGATAAGGATGATACATTGGACAATCTGCAAAAATTTAACTATTTGCGAAATTGCTTATCCGGCTCAGCATTAAGTGCAGTTAAGGAGTTCGATCTGACGAGTGGAAACTACACTAAAGCAATACAGCGATTAAGGAAAAGGTTTGATAACAAGGCGATGATGTTTCAAGAGCACATTAATGGAATTCTACAAATTCCAAAGATCTCAAAGTGTTCTTCTTTTAATCTTCGAAATTTGGAAGATAATTTCAACACTCATCTTGCGGCGATGCTTAGTATAGGTGATTATAAAGATATTGCAGAATCTATTTTAATTTCGTTTGCGTTAGATAGAGTCGATTTGGATACAAAAGCCAAGTGGGATGAAGTAGTTGATCATTCCAAACTACCGTCATGGTCAGATTTTTCGCGACTGTTGGATCGTCGTTGCCAATCCTTAGAAGCAAGAGAATCAAAGATTTGTAAGGTAGAACCAAATAAAAGTGAGAATAATAGCCGCAGCCGTTCTCGAAACATGCATAGGAACCAGTCGTCCAATACCTCGTTAGTTGTGAACAAGGCGATGTGTGAGTTTTGTCAGTCGGGTACGCATTGTATAGTTGAGTGTCGAGATTTTAACCAGTTGCCAGTCTCCGAACGTTTCCTAGAGGTTAAGAGACGTGTTCTCTGCATAAACTGTTTGGGGAAAGGTCACTCAGTAAGAAGGTGCAATTCTCGAAAGTGCACTATTTGTTCATTGCCACATCATCGATTACTTCACAGATTTACGGTGAACCAGGTAACTGAAAAAGCTTCAGATAGAGACCCAGTGGCAAACACCAGCACCAGTTGCACTAGTACTATTGTTTCAAATGCAGGTGAACATTGCAATGCAAATGTTATTTTAGCAACTGCTATAGTCTACATAAGAGACAAATGTGGTAGATTTCAACCAGCTCGCGCCTTGTTGAATTCTGCATCCCAGTTGAACTTTATAACCGAGGATATGGTTCAGAAGCTTAAGTTGCATAAAGTTCAAACGCATACATGCGTTTCTGGGATAGGAAAATCAGATTCTATCATACATTATAAGACAGAAGCAAATTGCGAGTCACGAATTTCTGACTTTGAACTAAATTTGAACTTGTTGATTCTAAAGTCAATCACTAATATTCAACCTGAAACAAAAATGGATATTTCCGAGTGGAATATTCCCATGAATCTACCTCTGGCTGATCCTTATTTTAACATTCCCAGTCGTATAGATCTCTTAATTGGCGCAGATAGCTTTTTCCATCTACTTTGTGTTGGGCAGATTAGACTTGGCCCCCAGCTACCGATTTTACAGAAAACTTTGCTGGGTTGGATAGCTTCTGGAAGTTATGGGTTATCTGACATGCCCCAAGCTGCGTGCATGGTAGTTGGTTCTTCGACCTTTGAAGATGCTTCGCTGAACGAGACAGTAAGCAAGTTCTGGGAAATGGAAGAAGTAAATAGAAGACCAAGTTTCCAGTCACTGGAAGAAGAAAAATGTGAGAACGAGTTTTTGAATAGCGTTCGTCGCCAAGATGATGGTCGGTTTGTGGTGAAAATTCTCTTCGATCCAAATAAGGGACAATTGGGTGATTCGTTAAGGCAGGCGAGGAAACGATTTTTCAATTTGGAAAGGCGACTTCAGAAAAATGACAAAGTGCGAGATCAGTACGTCCAATTCATGGAGGAATACGAGAGTCTGGGACATATGGAAGCTGTCCCGAAGGATCAAGTTTCGCTGAATCGTTATTTTGCTCCTCACCAATTCGTACTTAGGCCTGATTCACTGAGTACAAAGCTTAGGGTTGTGTTTGATTGTAGCGCAAAAACTTCCTCCAATGTTTCCCTAAATGATCTTCTGTTGAAAGGACCTGTAATTCAGGATGATCTTTATGATATTATTCTACGCTTTAGGTCATATAAATTTGTAATTACAGCCGACATCTCCAAAATGTATCGACAGATATTGGTGGATAAGGAGGACCAGAATCTTCAATGCATTTTATGGAGGTCGAACGAACAAAAGGAGCTGTTAGTATATAGATTGAAAACAGTAACCTATGGGACTACATCAGCACCTTACCTTGCTACAAGATGTTTGAAATGGTTAGCAGATGAAAATGTATCACAATTTCCTTTAGGGTCGAAAGTTATAGGCGAAGACTTCTATATGGATGACATGATCACAGGGGCAGATTCGTTGGAGTCCGTTTATAAGATTTATAGTGAGACCAAGCACATTCTTCAAACTGCTGGATTCGATTTGCGGAAGTGGTGCAGTAATGACCCTAGCGTCTTAGAAAAGATTTCTGCCAACGAACTGGTTAGCGATGCGTTGCGTATAAATGATAAGGACGTCATAAAAACTTTAGGTATTGTATGGAACCCTTCAGAAGATAATTTTTAAAACATAGTCCCAGAAATAGATACTTCAAAATGCATTACGAAAAGAACAATACTGTCAGAACTTGCACAAATCTTCGATCCCTTAGGTTTAATAAACCCAATAGTTGTAAGGGGAAAAATTATAATGCAAGATCTTTAGATTTCCAAATGTAGTTGGGATGAGTCCGTTCCGATGGAAATACATTCGCAGTGGGGAGAATATCGTAAGGATATAATGCGGTTAGGTACAATAAAAGTACCTAGAAACATTCATTACTCGTGTCGATCAAATGTTAAGGTTGAGCTACATGGATTTGCAGATGCATCGATCCGTGCGTATGGTTGTGCTGTGTATCTACGGACCGTAGATACTTTTGGCAATGTCAATTGCAATTTGTTGAGTGCCAAGTCAAAAGTAGCTCCTATTAAAACTAAGTCACTGCCAAAATTAGAGTTGTGTGCAGCAGTACTACTAGTCGATTTGGTGCAAAGAATTTTGCCGAATCTAGGCGAAAACATTGAAGAAATTTTTCTTTGGTCGGATTCAGAGATTGTGCTGCGCTGGATTTCTGCTTACCCTGCCTCGTGGGAAATATTCGTTGCCAACAGGGTTTCAAAGATACAGTCTGAACTGCCAGTTGCGATCTGGAGGCATGTGAGTTCGAAGTCTAATCCGGCGGATATGGTATCTAGAGGTTCCAATGTTTCGGAACTCATCGAAAGCATGTGGTTCAATGGTCCGTCATTTTTATATTTACCTACAGCGAATTGGCCAAAACAAAAGGTAACTACCCCGATAGTCAATTTAGAAACCAACAACCCTGTAGTTTTGATAGCAAGATAGTTTCGGATGAGTTTTCAGAACATTTTGTGCGATTTAGCAGCTATCAAAAGGTAATTCGTATTTTTGGATACGTAGTTCGATTTATAAGATCACTTAAACCAAAATCGTATAATCAAATTTCTAACCTCCCCGTAAGGTCTAAGTCAATAGCCCTAACAGCAGAAGAACTTGAAGAATCTCTACTAAGAATCATCTGGAACATCCAGCAAACTCATTTCCAGGAGGAAATTGAAGACCTAAGGAAAAAAAATAAGATAAGCCCAAAAAGTGTCATCAGCAACCTCAATCCTTTCCTTGATGATGAACACCATATACAGCTCTTACGAGTGGGTGGGCGTTTGCTGAATGCGAACATACCCTATAATGTCAAATGTCCCATTCTCCTACCCAAAAATTCCCTATTTGTAAATAATCTTGTTGTCCATTTGCATGTTACTAATTTTCATGCAGGTATCCAAACTCTGGTGGCCATTATGAGACAACGATTCTGGGTCATCAACGCGCGAAGTATAGCTAAGAAGACTGTATTTGCGTGCCATCACTGCTTTCGATACAAGCCAAAGCTCTTGAAGCAAATTATGGGTGATCTACCAGCCAACAGAGTTACGATGTCAAGGCCGTTTGCTAAAACTGGTGTGGATTTTTGTGGACCCTTCCAAATCTAACAAGGACGTCGAGGCTACTGCCGACATAAGGTCTATGTGGCAGTGTTTATTTGCTTTGCGACGAAGGCTTCTCACTTGGAAGTCGTTTCGGATCTATCGACGCAAGGTTTTCTAGCAGCCCTAAAACGCTTTGTTGCACGACGTGGATTATGTGAGGAAATACATTGCGACAACGGAACGAATTTCGTGGGTGCCCGAAATGAGCTTAAGGAGTTGCATACTATGGTCTCGAATCAGCAGAAGGAGAATATCATCTCATCATGGTGCGCTTTACATAGGGTTAAATTTATACATATACCACCTCGAGCACCACACTTCGGTGGCTTGTGGGAAGCGGCGGTTAAGACGGCAAAATCCCATCTCTACAGGACGGTAAAGCAATCATTCCTGACTTATGAAGAATTTTCGACCGTAGTCGCAGAGATAGAGTCAATCATGAATTCTCGCCCACTTTGCGTCCTAGGGCCAGATCCAAATGACGAACAAGTCTTGACTCCTGGCCATTTTTTGATTGGCACCGCATTGAATTCGATTCCGGAGCCTACCATCCCAGCAGATATATCTCTTTTGAAGCGATGGCGTCGAATAACGCAGATAAAACAACACTTCTGGACGAGATGGTCAAAAGAATATCTCTTAGAGTTACAACGGCGGGCGAAGTGGAAAACTGCTTTCGAGAACGCTACCGTGGGTACCGTAGTATTGATCAGCGACGATAATCTGCCGCCTCAGCAATGGCTCTTAGGAAGAATTGACAGACTTATTCCTGGTTCAGATGGAAAGATTCGTGTGGCAGATGTAAAAGTCAAGGCAACTATCCTAAGAAGACCGATTCATCGCCTGGCTCCTTTACCGAATTGTTGAAGTGTCTCTTTTTCCGTTCGACCCTTCAAGGCGGGCAGTATGTTGATGCTTTGCATCATACTTATTAATTATCTGTTTATGTTCATCAAATATTTGCTATAATTTCATTAGATAAGATTGTAATCACTTTTTTTCGATGAATTTTCTATGTTTGAATATTGTGGAATCTAAGCTGTATGTAATTAGTATAAAAAAGCGATGCAAAAGCGAAATAAAACTCTTCTTCTTTTTTGATTTAAAAATTTGGTAAAAATCTTTTATTCGTTGTCGCATTCATATAGTTGACTAAGATTTGCCTTTAAAATTTGAAAGTCCAAAAAACGCTTTGGACAGAAGCTCTATATGTGTAACGAGAGAAAGTGAGACAGACATACAAATCCTTTAGGTATCATTTACCAATATGGTGGATAAATTGAACGTTGACCAACTGAAGCAATAACTGGTGAATCGGAACGAGAGAGACGAAGGAACAAAAGCAATTTGGAAATTTCGTTTAATGACATTGCTTGATATGAATATAGGACCTTTCAGGATGCATATACATTCGTTACTGTAGGTGAAGAAGAAAGACGTCGAAGTTACAAACACATGTGGCAGCTGCATATGCTAGCGATGTAAATGGTATGTGTGACAAAGCAAAATCAAAAAAGGGAGACATTGTGTGTTTTGCGTGATTGTGAATATCTGAAGAATAAATGTTGGAATATGTAAAGAAACTAATATTGGGTGCAGCAAAGAAATTTGTTCATCGTATGCGAGGTATCCTATCGTGGTCTCAGTTCAAAAGGGAAATGCTTAAGGAGTTTGACACTTAAGTTAGTAGCCGCGATATCCACAATAAGCTGCGTAATCGCCACGGCCACTCACAGCTTGTAAATACGAACACCAGACGTTGATAGTCATACCGCCAACACCCTTGACTTGTTTTCAACTTCTCACCCTAACAAATACAAGGTCAATGTGCTATCCCCTCTGGGCTCGTCGGACCATTGTACCATATCAACCAATTTCTCGTACACCGACCACACAGTTAGAGAAAAAATTCCTAAAAGAATCGTATGGCAATATGAGAAAGTCAACTGGAGCGGTCTTAACAGCTTCTTTAGGAATTTTAAGTGGTCGATATGTTTCCTCGAATACGACGTGGATGCCGCTGGTGATATGATCCCTAAAGCTATTGTCTTTGGAATGAGATCCTTTATTCCTCATCGGATGAAGAGTATCAAACCAAAAGAAAAGTCATGGTACGACTCGAGCTGTAAAGAGGCTGTCAGGGCCCAAAGGTAGTAAAAATGTTTAGTAATAAAAGAGTTTATAGATTATACCTCACTCTCCATCCCAATACTCATTTACAATGCCATTCCAGCTGTCAGCTCTTTAGACAAGGCCAATCTGCTCGCTGCACACTTTGCGGCCAGCTCAACACTTCTAGTTTGTGCTTTGTCTTCGCCTACACTTGAGTGTGTTGAATCTTCAATGAGACGAATCAACTTTCCCACTCATGTAGTAGCAAGAGTTCTTAAAGATCCCAACATTCACAAATCCGCTGGTCCAGATGGTATATCTCCCCTTCTTCTGAAGTGGTGTTCTTCCACGTTGGAAAAACCACTGCGTAAGCTTTTTCATAAATCCTACTCTTTAGGACTTTTTCAGAGCAGATGGGAAACAGTCTTTGTCCAACCCGTCCCTAAAAAACACGAATCTTTTCCTCTCATTGCACTTACGTCCCTTCTTTCCAAGGTCATGGAAACGCTGATACACCGTCAGCTCATGAAATATCTTGAAACGCGAAAGTTTCTCAATGACCGGCAGTACGGTTTTTTCGTAGCAACAAGTCCACTGGTGATCTGATAGCATGTCCCCTCGAAAAGTGGAACCAAAGCGTACATCAATCTGAAGAAAGCAAGATAGTTGCGCTTGATATTTCTAAGGCATTTGACAGAGTTTGGCATCAAGCTCTTTTGTCGAAAATGCGTGCTTTTGGGATCGATGACTCTCTTCTTCAATGGATTAGAAAATACCTTTCGGAATAATCAATTCAAGTTGTCCTGGATGGTTACAAGCCTGACATTCACATAATAAATGCTGGTGTGCCCGAGGTCTCCGCTCTGCCTCCGACACTCTTTTTAATTTTCATTAACGATCTCTTGCAGCATAACTTATTCGGGAACCACTAACGGAGTGGAATTTAATGTTTCCAAAACACAATACTGTCCGCTGTCGTTAAAATGACAGCCATTGTCCATGAATGACACTTGCATCGTCGAAACCGTAAAACTTTCCATTCTCGGTATTTGTGTCGACAACTTACGTTGGAATGACCATATATATGATGTCGTCAAAAATGCTATGTCTAGGTTACCTCAAGCGATGTAAGAAATACTTCACTCCTTCTGATCTGGGCTCAGTACATAAGGCATTTATCCGACCAAAATTGGAGTACAATGCCCACATCTAGTCAGATGCACCTGCTAGATAGTTTTAAAAACCGTACGATAAAACTATCACTCTGAAAATGGACACCCTCGAACACTGACGTTCTCGCTATGAATAGCCATCAGTACACCCTCAAGCCCACTTTCGGACGTACTCTAAAATATCGTGATTCGATTCGATCTGTACAACTCGTTTATGGAATGCCCTGCCAGGCTCTCTACTTCCTAGGCGTTATAACTTGCAAAATTTTAAAACCAACGCACATCGGTACCTGTCTTTCTTTTATCCCTGATTTTTTTGATTTTCCTTCACCTTGAGGGGCCGCAAATTATATAAAAAAAAAAGTTATCGGCTACAGACAGAGAAAAAATATCATCCCAGTCGTTCTGTCTAAGGGTTTGTGGTATATAGCATGGCTACGGAGTAATACTCGGGCTGAAAACCTACGGTTTAGTTCATCAACGTCAATGCGTTCGTCAAAAATGAGTGTAGTCTTATTGATAAGACCAATATTACGCACTTGAGTCCAGAGAAACTTTGAGGATCGATTAGAGATAAATTTACTGGTGCAAAATTCATATTTAGCCAACCTAATCAGCCTTGTTACGAGATTTCGAGATATTTTAAAGTCTCTATGGATGCGTAGACATCGTATCGCTTCCATCTTCGGTATAGAATGTCCCCTCTTCTGATCGCACTTAGTACCACAGCAATTATCAGGCTTGTTGATGCCAGTGTTAATAGGAACATGTTTATCAAAAAGTTGGTAAGATTAAGAAAAACGTAATCGTGAGTAAAAGTTCGAGACTTCATTTTATGTACAGAATATAATATCAAAGGAAAGTAAGCCATCAAACTTATTATTGGTCAAAAACTACTAAGTAATACTGACTACATTAGAAAAAGAAATGAATTACTTACAAAACATTTAGTAGCAAAACCTACAGCCTTTTTTAAAAACGTTCATGGCGAAGAAATTGAAATATTAAGGACTGATGTCCTTGATGATGTGAAGTTGATGCACCATAGAGCTACAAGCCAAAAAGTTCGCAGCGTCCAGATAAAAATAATTCTAACCGAACCAACTGTAGTGTACGTGCAGGCAATAATATTATCTCCGCTTGAGAGATGGTATTGTTGTACCTAGCCGTTCAGAATACTCAATCCCACCACCGGGATTAGAAAAATGGACAACAATTACAGGTTGCACATTGACTACAGGCGTCTTAATACTCGTATGTATGTTGAAAAGGATCGCCTCCCCTTGCCCCGCATTGACGGCTAGTTGGATAAGTTACTGACAGCCAAAATTTTTACTACGCTGGATTTTAAAAACGGTTTCTTCCATGTGCCACTGGAGAAAGAACGTCAGAAATACGAGTACACAGCTCTTTCTACAGTGGATGGCCACTTTCAATTCACAAAAACTACGTTCGGGCTGTGTATCTCGCCATCTATTGTAGCTTCGGCCGCTTCGCTAATGATATTTTTAGTGACATGTTGAAAGAATGTATTGTAATAGTTTACGTCGATGACATGTATAATTATACCTTCAGCGGTATACGGATGAAGGTAGAAGGATGTTTGGCCTTGGTTGAGTACTTTTGTAAATTTATTGACGGATTCGCAGAGACGGCTTCTCCCTCAATGGCGTTACTGAAAAATATTGCTATTATCGAATAGAGCAAAGGCGAACAATGGATTACCTTAAGAGGAGTATGAGCCAAGAACTAGATCTATGATGCTGATGCGGCAACGGGATTACACACGAATTCCAGTAAGGTCGGCTTGGCGGCAATTTTGCTGCAAAAGCGTGAAAACCAAAGCAAGTTTCATCCTGTTTATTACTGGAGCAAATTAACATCGTATGCAGGAAAAAAAATTATCTTTCCTATGAACTAAAGGTTTTGGCAATGGAGGAGTTTGAATTTTGAATTCCGAGCTAGAAATAGAATGAAGCATGTCGATGGGCATAGCCGAAATACTGTTTTAGTTATACAAGATACTATCACGACTTTGGTGAAGCAAGCACAGGATGCGTTAAGGCTGTCAAACATATTTTAGACTATCAGCCGTATGAGGATTATGCGCTGCAAAATTGTGTTTTGGTGAAAGTTGCAGATGGAAAAATTCTACTGGTAGTTCCGTCAACTACGGAAAAACTTCTTGTAAGTTGGGGTTACGAAAAGCGACACTATTGAGTTAAGAAAACCGGTAAAACTCTAATAAAGGATTTTCACATACCGAATCTTTCGGAGAAGATTAAAAATTGAATTGGTTATTGCATATCGGACCGTGGTGCCGCTTTTACATCAGCTGAATTCAAGAACTTGTGCGCTAAAAATAAAATCGACCGTGTAGAAGTAATAACTGGAGTAGCAAGAGGAAGTGGCCAAATTAAGCGATTCAACCAAATTCTCATTCGGCCTTCATTAAGCTATCCATCGAAAATCCACAGAAGTGGTTTAGATATGTACCCAGTATTTAATTGGTCAGCACTTAACGAAGTTTTGAAGAAGATTGGAGTCACCGAAGGATCACACCACACATGTTCTTTGGCAGATAGAGATAAGAAGCCGTAGGTAGCCGACTCATCGGGCTTCGTTGAGCTGTAGCAATGTCCGTGAAACGAGAAAGAGTGAAACAGACACATAAATCCTTTATCTTCTCCTTTGACACGTATTCGTTTTGCAATAAGAGAGGCGGTTGTTAAATTGGTGCCATAAAGGAAGGTCGTACTCGCGAATCAATCAAATCAATTTTATATTTAACTTTTGTCTGAAATAAAATGTTTTTAACCAAATTTTTAACCATTTTAGTAAGCAAGTAAACAACAAGTGTAGATTCCCTCCGGTGGGTACTCTGGTCATAGTCGAGAAGAAAAACGTATCGAATGCTAACGTCAAACATAATTGTAATCCAGGCTTACTGGAAAGGCCAACGATTGATCTGTTCAAATCAAAAGCAAGTGAAAGAAAGATGTGACATGCAAGTTTTCCTAGAGCACCCTAAGAAATATTAAGCTCCACCATAAGGTAGATGGCATAATGTTTACCCATCTTACTTTAAAGATGGCCTAGGGAGCAAAATGTGAACTGTGAAAAGCTAATCAAGCTGATATTATGACAGAAGAACGATTTAAAGCAATCGCAAATAAATTGTGTAATGAAAATGTTTATAAAATTACTTCCGTCATATTTAAACGACTCATAAATATGTTGCTATGGTAGTCCTCTGCATTCGTGGACTGTACTTGTGTAACCAGCAACCATGTTAGGTCTTGATCTATTCTACACTATACGAACACTCTAAAAACCTGCCTATAATATTCAAACGTTTTAAGATAAATAACAGAAATACCCAAACAATGCGTCGAATAAAAATCTTAAAAAAAAAGAACGTCGTGAAAACAATAACGATATGACTACAGAAAATCTAATTATCTCTCCAGCTTTAGATACTCGTAATATTTTAAATGAAACTTTCACTCGCTGTTCAAGGCCGGCGTATTCGTTCGATTAAATAAAAATTTGTTTCGTAATCAAAACTAACAAAACCAGTACAAGATCACCTGAGAAAGAATAACCTCCTCAACTACTACCTGTTTCCGAGATTGATTTATTTTGTAGCGAATTCTTTGAAGTGATATAGATAGCTCTAATCTGTGACAACTATATGGTACATGTTACCTGCAGCTCAATCTTGGTAACACGTCCCTTAATTGCTGTTTTTGCTTTATCGATTATCAGAGGAAATGTTTTAATTGAACGTAGATACATACCCCATCGATGGTGATTGTTGGTATAAACGACGGATTCAGAGCATAGGTATCGTTCCCGTACTTCTCCAAGATGTCTGCAACGGTCCTCGTTCGCTTACAGTTCATGGCGGCGGCAATGTCGATTTTAAAATGCTCAGCGCACTAAAAGGTTGAGGTAAAGTTTAAGAAAGTTTCGATCATACTGATTTAGTTACACTCACCTTCTGCCAATCCGTGTTGTATCCTCTCATCAGGCAAGTGATCATTTCGTATGCCTCACGATCAGTATTGTTCTCAATGATGCATGCGTGCTGAGCATTAAGTTCGCACTCTTTTTTCCCATGTTGACAATACAGATTTTTCTCATTAGTTTGTGGATCGATAAGGAACTTAAGAGGAGGGGAAAGAAACACTGTAGGTAATTGGTTCAACAATTCTCACGATCAGTAAATACCACAACATGACCATAGGGCACGAACAAAATATTCGTGTAATCTAGGCGACCCTTCTCCGACATTGATGTTCGTAGCTCGTCTTTCATGAACCTGATGCTGTCCGAGCATAGGGTCTCATAGTAAATCTTCACATCCAGCTTTTTATTTGGCGTTTCCTGTAGCAGAAAAATTGAATCTCACAATCAAACAGAGTGTTGAAGTAAAACTTACGTCGGCGTTCAAGTTGGGCATGCAAATTGCTAGCGCCAGCGATAAGAAAACTAATTTCAGCTCAGACATGAGATTTTTGGGATTTTTAACGCAAGCGATCAGAACAACTGTGACACCGGCTCAAGTGGAACTGAATTCAAATGACAAAACCTAAAGACTATATGTACAGTTGCTACTCGAATAGAAACAACGCAGCGCCCAGCTGGCAAGATCCGTTGCCGATATAACGAGATATTCTTAGTAAACGGCACGTGGATAACTGTGTTTTGGGCATGCGAGTACGAGTGCGATTATAAAATCTCTTCTTATCAATGGAATTGAATTTCAATTTCAGTACAATACTCGAGATTATGGAGCGCGATATGATATGAATCGGAGAGCTGCATTGGAGTCTGGAGGGTTCAAATATGTCCAGATGATGTTTTATATCAGTCCGACTGTTCGAGGAAAGCAAGCCGAGATGACAGGGCTTTTGTGTCGCAGACAACGAAACGGAAGACTGCGATTTTGTCATTGAAGTAATGAAATGGATAAGTATTTGCAAAGTATAGTAATTTTGAATTTTGAGTCAGAGAAAATCGACAATTGGTTTTGGTGAACACGATACGGGTGCTCGAAACTGGTATTGCCCATTAGCTGTAACAATGCAACAAATTGGATCGAAATTGTGCATGTGTGGACTGTAGATACATATGTACTTTATCGGCTTAGAAATGTGTGATGATAAAGACACTGTCAACGCAAGTATGCGTGACAAAATAAAAACTTAATTCGTATAATTAGAGAGCAGTTTTGCTTTACATTAAATGCACGGAAATTAAATATTAGCTTAGAGCTCAGGTAATGTCGTGCCATCATGTAAAGACCACAATATTACCATGAACTGAGCGGATAGGTAGCTGGGTGGGTGCGCTCTGACTGCAATCCATCCATTGTTACCAATCTCCGAAGGTTCTTCAGCTGATTTTTTCTGGATTTACAACTCCGCGTTAGTCCGCCTCCATTTGTGCGTGCCACCTAAGGAATTGAAGACTCTTTGGGTAGGAGATTTGGAATCCATTTGCTCTACAAGTCATCTTAGACAACCGATGCTTACTTTTTTGACTAAGGCTATGTCACTTTACGCCTCGTACAGTTCGCTGTCCTCGTCTAAGGCTCGTCTTTGATGAGATCGCTTCCAACCTTTACAACATTCTCCATCGGCATTCTGTATAATCCGACAAGCTTGTTATGCCAAAACGGAACTGTATGAACTGTCTCTGTACTTGCTGTAATACACGGCCCTAAAGTCAGTAAAAAGATGATGAGTATCGTCTGGACTTCTTAGGCTTTCTGCATACGGGCATAGTGATAAGAGCCATTCTGATCATTAACATATTATTTCAAACGTTTACACAATACGGTAAATAAAATCTTGTACACGATGATCAGGAGGCTGATGCGTCAGCTGTAGTTTAGAGCGTCCCCTTTCATCTGATTCAGGCTGAGGTTCTATTCATCAGTCATACGTCCTTCCAAGCAAAATTCTCGATATATACTATCTTCTGCTGCCTTAAATAGCTTGCAGTTAAACAATCCGGTCCAGTAGCTTTGTTTAACTTAAGTTTAGCTTCAGCTATCTGGCTAATGAAGTAACGAATACTTGGCTTTTATCGCTCAGGTTGAATGGTTCACTCTGCCCAACACCGTGATTTGTGTTGCCAAAGCGTGGTATCTGGACCCGAAAGCATCCTATACTTTACCACACTTTTTGTGTATTGCGGTTGCTTATTTTCTTTTTCGCTTTCCGTTTCTAGTATATGGTCGTTTGTTCCTTGAGCAGGTCCAAGGCATCTCGTTGCATCCACGAACATGAAAGGAGATGTAAGTGAAACAAAAAATAGCTCTGCGAGGTCATGGAAGTGGTGACCTCCTAAACCTCTCTGTCTCAAATTACTGAGGCTAGGACAGTGGTACAGAAAGTGGAGATTACCCCGCTGCAGTCGTTGGTAAGGCGCTGCTTTATTGCATGCGCTATCAAAAGATTATGGCCTAGCAGCACTGTATTCCAAGAGAATCTTACTTGTTCTGGATTTGTTGAGTTCCGGCCATAATTGTCTTGAAGTATAACTATTTGGAAGGTTTTTCCACCTTCCATTGGCTGTGATTTGTAGTATCGTTTGCTCCACTCGCATTCTTATAGTGCCGAGTAGAGGTTTGATACTTTGATCTACCTGTTCCCGATCAAGGTAGGATCCTTTCGGGCTAACTCATCTGCAGGGCTTAATGGCAGCCTTGCTGTCAATGAATGTGATACGGTAATATCCTCGTGAGATATTACCTTTATTTCTGCAAGTCTGGCCGCTTCTGCCATAGCCCAGCAGACGACCCAAGTGAACATCTTAAGCTCAATTGGTCAGGGGAGATCACAGCATCGGTTCCTATCTTATCTTATCTCCATCTTTGATCCATTCGTGAAAATGCGTAGCAAGTCATCTACCATGTGGTTCCTGTCCCATGCCCCTCTGCTTGGAAAAACACAGCAGAATGGCATTGCAGTACATTGGCGATGAGGAACCATATACGTACCGCTGACAGGCAGAATGAACATTTCAACCTGGACGATGTGGACCAACAATTCCGTCCACCCGATACGGGTGAAGTGAAGATGACCATATCAAAGCCTACGTTCAACAAAGCTGCTGGAGCGGATGAGATGACTGCCGAACTCTTCAAAGCGGTAGACTTCGACTTGGTAAGCTGCACACATCAACTCATCCGTAAAATATGGTCGGACGAAGGAAATGCGATCCTCTGTATTGCGCCAGATACTGAAGAATCATTCTTCTTAACATCGCCTACAAGATCCTCTCTGTCATATTGTGTGAACGTCTGAAGCCGTTCGCCAACAACCTGATTGGTTCATATCAGTCTGGCTTTAGGCCAGGAAAGTCCACCATTTACCAAATATTCATACTACGGCATGTCCTGGAAAAAGCCCATGACCTCCAAATCCATACACATCACCTATGTATTCATCCATTTTAAGGCCGCGTATGAAAGCATCTATATTATAGAGATGAACTATGTATACAGAGCAATGTGCAGTTTTGGCATCCCTGCCAAACTCGTCCGCTTGTGCAGGATAACGAGGGAGAAGGCACGCTCCTTCATAAAAGTCAGTAAAGAAATCATCGAGACCTTAGATATCGAAAAAGGACTTAGACAAGGCGACGCGGTGTCGTGCGATTTCTTTAATATCATTCTTGAAAGAACAGTGCAAAACTCACGCGCCAATAGAAGAGGCACATTCGGAGTACCGAGTCGACCACCGACGAGTGTGCAGTGGAAAAAAAAAAAATAAATATCACACAGTGCGGGTATCCCACCTCTCCCGCTCCTGGTCGATGTAGTGTTGCTTGCACTCAATCACTGCCATTACTGTATTTACCATACAGTACGGGCAGTGGCTGAGTGTATGTAACAACTGATGGATAGTGGGTTGTGAGTGAAAATTTTGTTGGTGCACCGTTTCATATTGTTGTAAGGGCATAACATCTACAACAATTTGATCCGCTAAATCAATGTCATTATTTTCACTTCGCAGCCTTGCTTAGTATCGTCGGTATTTGTGTTTTCTGTGTTTGTCTGTGATTATGACTAGGCAATTATGACTAGCCAATATACGTGGGCTAAAAAGTAATCACTTTTCTGCGTACGTCCACGTCTGTAAGTACAGACCAGCTGTTTTGGCACTTAGTGAAACACAGGTAGATCCCCGCCAACACCTCTCAGATCATTCTGGTCTGAGGCTACCTGGCTACGAACTAGTGCCATTATTCTTCTCTCACCGCGGTCTCGCTATTTACGTGCGTAGTTCCAATCCGGAATTCAACTTCATGTGGTTAAAATTCCATCTCCGTAAGCAAATTATCCACTACTGCTTTATTTACAGAAGCCCCAAACTGGACAGCAATTCGATTTTTAACGAGTTTGATGCGCTGTCTGACTCCATTCAAAGAATTGTATCCCTGTACTATCCTCATACTAAAATCGTTATTACGGGCGACATACACAATTCTGGGTGGCTTCGACATTCTGGACAGACAACACCCGAAGGACGGTATGTCCTATATGACCAAAAACTCCATCCCAATACTCATTTACAATGCCATTCCAGCTATCAGCTCTTTTTACAAGGCCAATCTGCTTGTTGCACACTTTGCGGCCAGCTCAACACTCCTAGATTGTGCCATGTCTCCGCCTACACTTGAGTGCGTTGAATCTTCAATGAAACGGATCTACTTTCGCACTCGTGTAGTAGCAAGAGTACTTAAAGATATCAACATACATAAATCCGCTGGTCCAGATGGTATATCTCCCCTTCTGAAGAGGTGTTCTTCCACGCTGGCAAAACCACTGCGTAAGCTTTTTCATCAATCCTACTCTTTAGAACTCTTCCCGAGATGGAAAACAGCATTTGTCCAGCCCGTTCCTAAAAAAGGCGAATCATCTTCTCTCTCCTCCATTGCACTTACGTCCCTTCTTTCCAAGGTCATGGAAACACTGATAAATCGTCAGCTCATGAAATGTCTCGAAACACGAAAACTTCCCAATGACCCGCAGTACGGTTTTCGTAGCAACAGGTCCACTGGTGATTTGATGGCATGTCTCACCGAAAAGTGGAACCAAAGCGTACATTAATCTGGCGAAAGCAAGATAGTTGCACTTGATATTTCTAATGCATTTGACAGAGTTTGGCATCAGGCTCTTTTGTCGAAAATGCGTGCATTTGGGATCGACGACTCTCTTCTTCAATGGATTAGAATTTACCTTTCAGAACGTTCAATTCAAGTTGTTTTGGACGGTTTCAAGTCTGATATTCACAAAATAAATGCTGGTGTGCCCCAGGGCTCTATTCTGTCTCCGACACTCTTTTTAATTTTCATTAATGATCTCTTGACTGCTAATTCTATGACAGTACTCTCTGCTTTTCATATTCATTCCCGGACTCACGCCCTGCTCTTCGGCTTTAAAACGAGAACGGCAGCGTATGCTAAGCGCATTAAATTCCGATATCAACAGCATAACCAATTGGGGAACTATCAACAGAGTGGAATTTAATAATTCCAAAACACAATGCTGTTTGCCGTCGTTAAAGCGAAATTTAAACACCCAGCCATTATCCATGAATGGCACTTGCATCGTCGAAACCGAAAAACTTTCCATTCTCAGTATGTGTGTCAATGACAACTTACGTTGGAATGACCACATATTTGATGTCGCCAAAAATGCTGCGAAATGTCGAGGTTTCCTCAAGCGATGGAAGAAATATTTTACCCCCTCTGATCTGCCCTCAATATATAAGGCATTCATCCGTCCAAATTTGGAGTACAACGCCCACATCTGGTCAGGTGCTCGTAAAACATCTCTGCACCTGCTAGATAGGATTCAAAACCGTGCGATAAAACTTATTGATGATACTAATATCAGTCAATCAATAGACACCCTCGAACACCGACAAAATGTCTCGTGTCTCACTTTGTTTTATCGCTATTTCCACCACCAGTGCTCCACTGAAATCGCCAGTAGCATTCCGCCCATTCAAACTTTCAACCGTAACACCCGTCTCGCTATGAATGCTCATCAGTATACCCTCAAGCCCATTTTCGGACGTACTCTAAAATATCGTGATTCGTTCCTAAGCCGTACAACTCGCTTATGGAATGCCCTGCCGATCTCTGTATTTCCTGGTCGTTATAACTTGTAAACATTTAAAAACAATGTACATCGGTACCTCCATTTTCTTCCTCCCTAAATTTCCTTTGCCCGCGCTGTGAACAATCACCTTGTGCGGGCGCTCATTATAAAAAAAAAAATATACTCGTACCATTCACGCACAAGTTGATATTCGTACAAATTGCATCTTAAAACTTCTGCAATCATTACTTACACGAAGAACTTTTCGATTGCAAGGACATCCAGTATGACCACGAAACTGCCAAAAGCACCACATAACTCATATGACATGCCAAGTACTTATTCATACGAGTGCTCGGTTCTCCCGCAATTTCTAATCGGCTTCCTCTAAAAGATAAATTACTTAATTAAGCTAATGTCAGTGCCAGGAATTCTAAGAAATTCACAACAATTAAGAAATTTCTAATCGAATTGCAGCACTGTATCTCGTTGTATCAACTTGTGAAAACTTTTCCTTATCCTTGAGTTGATGTCGTCTTACGTAGTTCTTGGTGGTGTACTCGTATCACTTGCAGTACTTACAGAGAACAAATGTTCGGATGCGAAACGACAAAACTTGAGTCCTTTCCCTGTTGAATAAATGGTGCATTCGTACCAGAATCAGGGCCAGTACCGATAGTATCCGTACATCGGATTCTTCTTTCACACGATTTTCTATAAATGAACTAAAAAAATAAAATAAAAAAGGAAAATAGAACAAGAAATCGATTAGCAATGCTACAATAAATCTTTTTGTATGACTGGCTTTCGGTGTTATCGGCACACAAACTTTTGTAAGGTGGTTCTGGACAAAAACTACAAGAATCCGGATACAATATCTTAGCGGAGCAGAAAAACTATCGGATAAATAGGAAAACAATAGTTTTGACTTTGTAAAAAGTTCGCCTGCGGATAAAAGTTTTAAACCAAATGTACGAGCAGCAGCAATATAGTGGCTGGCATTTACTTCTAGAAGATTTCAGATGTCTTTGTTTTGTTTTGTTTTGAAGCAGCGGATGGAGTACCCAAGCCCTACAAATCAGGAACTTGTAATCACATATAAAACGTTCTGAATGTTTGTGAAATAAATAAATCAAATAAAATGTTACGGCTTAAGGTAATCCCATAGTATGCACGGTGAAACCATCACTACAATTACCCCACCCATAACATAAATTTATCTGGAGAACTTACTTAACTTGGTGGCTACAGTGGAAGAATCAGGGTCTTAACCAACTAAATTCTCTAGCTGGCCGAATCCTTAGCAAGCTGTCTCCGATTTCTCACCCCGAGTTGGTTTAGATGCGAATTTCTTCTTCTGCGTCGTCCGTTTGAGTGAACTGAAATACTCTTCGCGGAGGAACATCGACGTTCACTACATACAAGTATATTCCATTTCGGATTTGCGTACAAATTACTTTAATTGAACTAACCTCTCTCTCAATATAAAAGGGACATCACGGTCCGAACTTATAGCTCGAAGCACCCAAGTGCACCTTGCACATGTCATGAGTTTTATGTCAGGTCAACTTGTTGACTATTCTATTTTCGTTTTCATTTTTAATGCATTTTATTTTATTCATCTTAAATTTACTAAACTTACATGCTAACAGAAAAAATGCTTAAATGCTAGCTTAACATAAATTAATTAACCTATTCTCAATTACTGGCCCTCCAAGCGGGCGCTCTAAGCTAAACTATAATATATTTTTATTTTATGTCTTTCGACGTTTAATTTACCATTTTCAATCTTAATTACTGTTCATTAACATCTATTATAGTTAAACTAAGAAAAAATTAAGTGTTTAAGAAAAAACTTAGTAAATGAGTTTTTTTTTGTATTTACAAAAACTTATACCTCTTACTTAAACTACTTAAACTAACTAGCTGTGCTGACTTATACTAAACCTTAAAGTACTTAACATAACTAACTAATCTAACCTAGTTGTTAGCAAACTTCAAGTTGCTAACCTAATTGATAACTAACCCAAGGTTGCTAATCTTAAATATCTTAAAACTATCCAACCCTATGTAAGTCGGCCATTTGCTAAAAATAGTAAGGAAAATATGGCACACTGTGCCTTCTGACCAGGCTGACTCGGACTTGAAGGAAACGACGAAGGAATCGGGTCTTCTTTACTCAACCACCAAATATTTTGGCGCTAGAAAAAAAAAATTCTTTTTTTTTCGCGTTTTGAAACCGCCCTACTAAACCTTGTAGTCTCTGTTGTAGTTGAGTCGCCCCTCACCAACTGTACGAGTTACCTGGAAGATTAGCGGCACAGCAAACCTATCCTGGATCAGCCCTTTCATATCAAAATAGAGGAACACTTCAGGGAGGACGAAGCCTTTTAAGCGCACACTCTCATGATAAAAGTAATTGGGGTAGTAGGTCCCAGATATCAGGTTGTTGGATGAGGTCATTGCTCTTGCAATATGCCTTCGAGTCAACTTAATAGCGAAGTTGTCCACTCTTATTAGATTCGCCCTGTTGTATAGAACCTCATTCGGATGAGGGCCATGTAGCAGATAACTTTCACCCTAGCATCGAGTTGGCTGCTATAAAACAGTCTCTTTGTAAAGGCAATGACACCTTTGGCCCTGGCCAGGGCAACATCTACATGCTTGTTGAAATTTAGATATTGGTCTAGCCAGATTCCAAAGTATCTGGCTACATTTCGACAAGCAAGTGGCTGGCTATGTTATTCAATTATCAAGAATTTTCGCCAATTCTTTCTGGTGTCCCTAGAGGCACCAGACAACAGTGTTCTAAACAGAATGCTTTTAGACTTCTGAAAGTTGATTTTCAACTTCCAGTCATCGCAAAATCGCCTAATTTGTTCGAAGTCACTTTGCAAAAGCACGACCTCGACTTTTGGACCTGTTCTGTACGCTATCAAGTCGTCTGCGTACGCTATGCTATTTGGAAGTGAACCTATCAAATCGCTTGTGTAAATGTTAAATAAGATCGGTGAATTAACCGCACCTTCTTGCAGACCGTTTTTAATATGAAATGTTCCAACAGAAGTCGCATCGCCATTTTCACGATGAACTGTCTGTTGGCAAGCATATTATGAAGAATATACAAAAGTGGCTTACTGGTACCCAGTCTGGTCAACCTGTAAAAAAGACCCTCTAATCATACGGTGTCGAAGGCCTTTTCCAAGTCAACAAAGCAGGCCCCAGTATACTGGTTTTTGCTTTTATTCCATTGGATATCTGACACAATGGGTCTACTATAGTATATGCTATTCAACCTTCGTTGGATTTCGAATTCGTCGAAATTTCAAGGTTTTACATAATTGTCGAAGCTGACATTTCGTCCAGGACATCGGTATTATAGGTACGAGTATTTCCTTGTAAGCAGTAGCAGTATCTACTGAGGGGTATCCATATTCACTGCCACAAACAAATTTAAGCGGCTTCCATTTGGATACTCGTAAATGCTCTCCTAACACCACGCCGCGTTCTTTCGATATCATAGGCATGCAAGAACCTTTACTGAATTCGAAAAGGTTGTGTTGCTGGTGTTAATTTGTAATTTATCTCACAATTTACTTATTTAGGCCAATTTCAACCCCACACAGTTTTACGAGCGAAACACAGGAAGAATAAAACGCACTCTTGAACTCTCTAGTTAAATGGAAGTCAAAGATGGGTTAAATAGAGTTGCCTTTGCGTAGTACGAGTATACTGGCATTCATAATTCGTTCAGTGAGGAATATAGGAACTGATCAAAGGTTTCATGGGTTAACATTCAAAAAGACGAATTCCAAAAGAGCTGGAAAATCAGTGTTACCAGTTGGATACTGGTGAACAAAGATTATGTCACTAAGTTAACGACGTTCTATAAGGGGTTGCCAATTTATCAGTTTCAGGCGATCGAGATAGGGTGGAAAGTTAAAACTATCAGTCCAGAGGTGGCCTGTTATAGGATGACCAGGCTTGGCGGGCGTATTCGAGAAGAGGCCGAACAAATGTTACATAAAGGAATTGAGTAATATATGGGTTGGAAATTAAACCAGGGCTCGACAAAAACCAGAGCGGAGCTGGCTTTCCTTAGATGTTGATTCTCACAGATCACACCTTAATCTCGGATTTGTGTTACAATGAGAACAGATTCGTTGTCAATAAAGTGGGTCATTGTTAAAGTTGTGAGATGACTTCGCGTGTATGTTATAGTTTGGTATTCTTTGACGTTCAGCTGGAGGAAATTTTCTCTGGCACCAAGCGAAAAACCTGCTTAAGTCTTCTTACAGCGGAAATCTGCAGAAAATATATGTCATCTGCAAATTATTACACAAATAAATTTACAAAAAAATTATAAATAACAGAGGATTAAAGGGTACACCGAATGGAGATTTTATTTCGATGCTGTGGACCTAAAGAGGACACTGTAGTGTATTTATTTTAAGTTGATAGTATTCCACATAACCAAGAGCATTTAGTTTGAGAAATATTACTTTATGCAAAATTTTATGAAAATTTTTTGCTAAGATCGACGCGCACAGAGTTGATACGAATTCTACTGGATTTGTGGTTGTTGATCTACCCTTTTCTTAAAAGATTTTTATCCGTATTTGTTATTCGAGAGGATGGTCTTGCAATGAGAAAGCATATAAAGGCATATAAAATTGTCTCGAAGAGCTTTGGAATGGAGGACAGTGATGGGTTCATAATTTAGGATTTCATCTTTTCGGGCGCTTTTATGGAGAAACGTTTTTCCGGAAATTTGGAAAAATTGTTGGATCATATTCGCCGTTAAGCTGTTAGCGAAAGTTTTCCTTAAGTATTCTCAATTTCAATGAGGTGTCGATGAACGTTGGTTTTAAATGTTTGCAAGTTATAGTGACTAGGAAATAAAAAGCTCGGCAGGGCATTCCGTAAGCGAGTTGTACGGCTTAGGAACGAATCACGATATTTTAGAGTACGTCCGCAGGTGGGCTTGAGGGTGTACTGAAGAGCATTCATAGCGAGAAGGGTGTTACGGTAAAAAGTTTGAAGGGGCGGAATGCTACTGGCAATTCCATTTTAGCACTAGTGGTGAAAATAGCGATACAACAAGGTAAGACAGGAGACGTTACACAGGTGTTCTAGGACGTCGAATGACTATGTAAATATGAGTTTTATCGTACGATTTTTGAACCTATCTAGCAAGCGGAAGGAGGTCTTAGGGGCAGCTGACCAGATGTGGGCATTGTACTCCAATTTTGGGAGAATAAACGTCTTATATATTGAGGCCAGGTCAGAGGGAGTGAAATAAAGGGTGTATTTTTTAGAGTTATACAAATTCAATATGAAAGAAAACACTTGAAGCTAATGTTAATGTTTATGATATTAGCTTTATTTAATAGATAATTTTATGCCAGTGTTTAAATATGATATCGGGCATATGCGTCCCACAGCATGCTTCGAATGAAACGCAATCGTGAAGTTCAATTTTCGACAACTTTATCGAGTAACTGGGGCCGTATATCAGCAATAATACGGCGAATGTTGACTTCCAAATCGTCCAACGTCTCTGGGTTATCGGCATAGACTAGTGACTTCACATGACCCCAAAGAAAGTAATCTAAAGGTGTGAGATCACAGGATCGTGGAGGCCCGTTCACAGGTCCATTACGCGAAATTATACGCTCAAATTGATGGTTTCCCGCAATAAATTGATGATGTCGCGCGCCGTGTTGTAAATATGTTGCGCCATCTTGTTGAAATCAAAACTCTGTAACGTCAATGCCATTCAACTGCGGAACGAAGAGGTCACAAATCATGTTTCTATAGCGCTCCCCATTGACGGTAACATTCTGGCCGGCATCGTATGATTCCACCAGCTCATAAAGCACACCAAACAGTGAGTTTTAATGGTTGTAAGGGCGTCTCGGCAAAGGCTTCTGTGTTTGCTCCACTCCAAAGGGGCCTCATCGGAGAACAAAATTTTGCTTTGAATATGAGGATCAAGCTGAATCATGTTTCCGGCCTATTCACAATTCACTGTCACGCGGTTTCAACTCTTGCACAAGCTGGATCTTATAAGCTTTTAAGCCAAGATCTTTCCGTAAAATCTTTCACAAAGTGGATGGGCATAGCTTCATTTGCTGTGCATGATGGCAAATCGACTCATTCGGATTCTCCTCAACACTGCGCTCCCCAACGGCAATAGCTTATTCTGTTTGAACAGCTTGTCGTCTTTGGGGATGCGTACACTAGATTGTACGTGGTGCGAAAATGATTCATCGCTTTCCGAATAATTTGCTCAGATGGACGATTATGTTAACCGTAAAATGGACGTAACGCACGATAAGATTGGCGAACAAAACAATGGTTTTCAAAATAAGTATTAAAATGGCAAAACGTACTAACCACAAATCAACTTTCAACTGTGAAATTAACAATCTGTAGAAATAGTGTTGCCAGTTTAAAAGCCACATCTCTAAAAAAAACACCCTTTAGTTTCGCTTTGCAGTACGGATAACATGGGTTTCATTGTTGCGCGCTTTCTTATAAGCCGCAAAATTAAGAGGTTATGAGTTTGTTTCTAGTTTTAGCAATAACTTCACACCTTAAGACAGCTTTTAATGTGAATACTTACAGTTTTAGTAGCTACACATGCAGCAAACAGTTGAAATGAGATATGTTGGAAATAGTCGAGTTTCTTGTTTGGAAACTGAACTAACTGAGCTAACTGCGGAATGTAATTTTGATAAGTCAATAGCGTTAAAATGTCTGTAAATAAAAGATAATGGGACAGAACGGTGAGAAAATTCAATATTGTAAGTACAGAAGAGAAGATCATGGCCAGAGATTCCATTACAGTTATTTACGATTTGGAGTCCAAAAGAAGATGCCAAGTCTTTGATTTGGAAAGCACATGAGTAATTTTTTACAAGATCGGCATTGGAGTCGCCAGTTAAAATGATGTGTTGACATATCGCGGAAAATTTAGAGAGATCAGTGCAAAAGTGCTGCGGGGAGTAGCTTCTATTCGGGTTATAAACGCAGGATACTAAACATTTATTGGAGCCATCAGAGACACTTACTATTAAGAATTTAAAGCCTGTTGCTTCTGACGCATCACGAACCCCGCACCTCAGTGTAGAATTAACATACACTGCTACTCCTCCTCCAATCGTATCATGAATTCTGTCATTTCTGTATACGTTATAATTAGGTAGGGAGTAAAATAAATGGGGAAGACCAGGTTGGTACCAAGTCTGAACCAGGTCTCACAAATACATATTACAGTTGTTAACATACCCTCAACGGAGTGACGAAGTCGCGTGCGCGGCTACGCCCTAAATGGTTATACTACAAATTGAAAATAAAAGGATCAAAACCATTGAGTCAAATGTGTTCACTTTAATCATTTTAAACTTCTTAGGATAGCAATTGGTCTTTCTCGGGTAAGCTAAATTAAAAACGATGAAAACTGAAATAACGCCAAATTGGGCCAATTTCACAAAGTGAAATAAAGCCAAAGGTCAAAATTTGAAAAACAATTACCAGAGGCCCTTGAATGCTTTCACGCCTATATCACCACCATCCTCGAAGTGCGATGGGATGGGCCAGACACATAGGTGATTGGCATAGGGAAAAGAAACAACGCTTTATCAGATGTGGATTTGTCACATACATAAGAATGTTTATCATAAGAATGTTTGACACCAGAATGTTTGTACGAGCTCTTCGACTAGGAATGAGTAATGTTCAAAGCATGACTGGATAGGAAAGGAGACATCTGTGGAGTGTTAGCAAGCATAGCCTACACGGAAACATATCTGGCAAAGGACTTAGGCTTATTGACTTTGTGGTGCAATGAAATATTGCTATAGCAAGCACATGGTTTCCCCATCTCAATGGCAGTCTCCGGATCATGAAACGCTAAATCAAATTAATCACATTGCAATAGACGTAAGGCCGGCCTCCAGTATTCTGGATACCCGAACATTCCGGGCAGCCAACATTGATTCGGATCTTGTTACAGTCAACAATACTGTGAGAAGATATAACGTAGATAAGCTGAAATCGCAAGAAACCACCAGAATCTTCGTCGAAAGCGTATCCCGAAATCTCTCAACAACTCCTATGCTGCCAGCGTCAAGTACCGATGAGCGATGCCAACGCTGTCAACATGCCATCAGAGAGGCCGCAACTGATTTGCTGGATTTCACCCGACCACCACCAAGAAATCTCTGTGTTGATGCACATGCAGCTAATCAAGAAGCGTAAAAAGCGACGCTGCAACGAAAGACGAGAGCCGCTCGTGAGCTCTTCAAGTAGAAGACAATGGAAGTACAATACATTGGCTACTCCAGAAAAAGAAAAAAAGAGCACGAGAAGAGCGCTATCGAAGATATTGAGAGGTTGTACTATAAGAATAACGTACGGAAGTTTTACCAACAACACAGTTAGATGGTAAGTCGACTCGCACCAACCCAGAAGATCCATTATTTTTCCTGATGGAACTATTCTACAGAGGTCAGAACCAAGGTAATTATCATATACTCCGGCTCGGAGAAACTTTGAGATAGTTGACTATGTGACATACTCAGCTTTTATCAATAATCTGGATATCGATCCTGTGACAGTCGGAGAAGCGTTGTCATGTAAATTCCGTTATGAGTAGGAAGCAGCTACGAGTTGAAATCTCTCGGATTCGAGTGTGAAAACTGGTTGAGAGCGGACGTGTTTTTCTTTTCTCTCCCTATTCCTTGCTTTTGAATTTCTTTGTGTAAAGGTAATTTGTGTAAATTTGTGTAAATTTGGTGTGTATCAAAATGAGTTCGGATAAGAGGCCGTCGCCTCATCCTCCTGATCCTAAAAACACTAACAAAAACTTGGTTCTTCCATCCGATCTTTTATCATTGGAAGATAAAAAGAAAATATTGGAAACCATTGGTGCGGTCACATCACACCATTCTACAAACACATACAATGAAGCCGGCACATCTATGGCCTCTATGGATATTTGTGAAAGTGTTAGTGTAAATGAAGACGGCGCCGTATTGGCACCGACAATTAACAATCCAGTGAAGCCTAATCACTTGAAAAAATCTCTGCCCAAAAAAAAGGAGATAAAATCTATCTGGAGTTTCGATAAGGAAAACGGCTCTATTTTCAGCCAGTCGGCGGAAAAGGACATACAAAGACTACTGAAAAACGATGCTACTTCGTACGAGCAAATCATTAACCATCAGAAAAGGCGGATTGCGGCTAACAACCATTCCACTTCCAAGAAAGCGGCCATAAGCGGAGAACATCAACAACCTAGCAATCGATTTGCCTTACTGGAGGATTTAATTGAAGATGAGATGGCTCAGCAAACATCCAATGTTACACCTAGTAATGTAAGAGGTAAGGACAACGATTGGTGTCCTCAAATTTTCGCTAAAGGGGTAAGCTCTAGGCATTTGCTTGAGTTCCTTAAAAATAATTATACTAAGAGCCTAGATAATGTAAAATTCGAGAATAGAGGTCTAGGTAGATTAAAAGTTTTTGTAAAAGATATCGATTTACATTCGTTTCTTATGAAAAGTCTTTGTGACATGAAGGTTGGCGCTTTCTCATTTGTTCCAAAGCAATTAAGGAAATTCTCTATTCTCCTAAAAGGTCGGTCAGATGGTTTCACCACCGGGTTGATAGAGGAGGACATTTTTAGGGTGGACCCTTCATTGAGGGTGTCAGTAAAACCATTCACCACGAAATGGTCCAAGGAAAACAAAATGGATCTCGGTATCTATACTTGCGTAGTAGACGACAGAGAAAGCCTCAATAAACTTAAATATATGAAGAACATTCTTCGTCATAGGATTAGATGGGAATCGATTAAACGTAATCAGATACTTCAATGCTTTAAGTGTCAACGTTTTGGTCACGTTAGCGCCTACTGCGCCTTTCCAAATAAATGCGTAAAATGCAAGGATTCGCACGATCCAGGAACCTGCGCCTTGGATTCAGGCACTGACAAGACCAGGGTCGCATGCATTAACTGTGGTTTGTCGGGGCACCCCGTAAACTTTAAAGAATGCCCAAAACGCATGGAATATATAAAGAAAACCAAAAATGCATCTCCAAAAGCCTTGATCAAAGATGTGCAGTTCAAACAGGTTGCTGCACATCCAGTCTAAAAATTTCCATCTACTGGCTCCTACGCGGATGTTCTCCGGGGTGCCCCGACTGTAGCGTTACCTGTGAACCAAATTCCTAATACTCAGTCGAACTCAACTTCTTCATTTAGCGATTTCCTTAACGAATCTATCCGATTATTTCGTCTACCGATTAATTTACTAATTATTAGAGTTCGTGAATTTTGGCCAACTTATTTAAAACTTAATCAATCCGAGAAACCTGATGCTTATCTAGGTTTCATTGCCTCAATCTCACCATGATCTTAAAGCTCCTAACTGCCAACATAAACTCGCTTCTCTCTCACGATAAATGCTCTGAACTAAATCTGTTGTTGGGAGAACTCTCTCCTACGGCGGTTATGGTCCAAGAAACCCTCTTAGAAGAAAATCTTCTGAGAAATGAACCTGGTAGAGGCACAGGTGTTTTAATTAAAGACACAAGAAAGGGCAGAATCATCCCATTCAGAAATAATATAATATTCACAACAATAGTCTCAATAACTCTAAAGCAACCTTCGGACAGAAATAAATCAATAGCATTCGTCTCTCTTTACATGCCTTGCAACACCGGTGCCAGGTTAATTAGGGCCATGAACGATCTCTGCTCTGTCCTTTCAAGATTTGACTTTTTTGTCATCGGCGATGATTTCAATGCACGTCACAACTTTTGGGGTGACACAATGACAAATCTTAACGGTCTTCATCTCTACTCTTGGTTTCAAAACAACGCTTTCCTAAACATGAACATTATTTCTCCCAATAGCCCTACCAGACCTAGTTCTCTATCCACTATTGACTTTTTCGTTGTATCGACGAATCTGGTGGCACCTCAGTACGCTGCGCGTAACTTTAATTGTCTTACATTGGACCCTCTCTCCGACCACTTTTCAGTCTTCCTTGCAATCGAGATTGGTAACATATCCCCTCTTTTGTCAGATCCACCACTTTTAAATTCATTTAAAAACACGAACTGGGAATCTTTTAACAATGATCTTTCACATAAATTCAGCGCCCTTCAGATTCCAGTTGACAGAAACCTTGAAAATGAGGAAATTGACCAATTTGTTCAGCTGCTCTCTAGTTCCATTTAAGACTGTACCGAGTACCGGGCCCCCGCCCAATTATCAAGGCTTCGCCCTTTAATGACGTTGTCTAATAATGAACGGGGGCAGAGCAAAGTACTGGTCTTATCGTAAACATCTTCAGATGACGCTACCGAAGGTTGCTACGATTTGATCAGTCACAAGCTGCCGGTCATAGGTCTTGTTGGCGGCTGGACCACCGGTAGTCCCTACCAGGACTTAAATCACGGTACCATGGGAGTCAGGAGCCCCCCGGATCTCGGTCCGGGCCTGACTTGTTAGAGGTAGGCCCCCTTGTGGGAGCGTCATGGTGGCTGTGGTTTAAACCCAAAATCGCGGGTAAGAGTCTTCCTATGGTTTTCCTTGGTTTTCCTTTTGGTTTTCCTTGATTTTCTTTGGTTGACTCAATGTGGAGTTGCAATAAGTGCTGGGTGCTGTGACCCTAAGAACAGTAAGAGGTTTTAGGTCGGCCTCGACTCATACCAAGGGTGGAACTTGTGCCGGCAACACAGTTCCGAATTGGTATCAATGGATTGACGGTGAGCGATGGCAAGGCGTATCCTTGCTCCCATGGATGTATGGGCATCCCGTAGGTTTAAGCCCACACGGCAGGTACTTACGTTAAAAAACAAGAGACATCTGTACCGAGTACCACTCGGAGAAAACCAAATTTAAATGTACATACAAAACTCTAAGCATTGAAATCGTTAGACTCCTAAAGCTCAGGAAAGTTTGGAAAGTTAAACTTAAAAGAATCTTTCAGTTGATAACAGAATCAACCCAGCCTACACTTCTCTCTCTTCACGCATTACCTGCTTAAGCAGCTTAATAAAAGACCAAATTAAAATACATATGAATAAACAATTTAGAAACAGACTCAATCAGCTTAGACCATCTCCAGCAGTGTTTAAAGAAATCGACCGAATCACTGGCCGCAAGCGTGCGCTCGACCAGATCTCAGCCCCTATCATACACGAAAACATACCCCATTACTCCACTCAAGAAAAACTTTCAGCCTTTGAAAAATTTTACAAAAATCTATACTCCCGCAACATACCCCAATTTAATTCTGAACTTTGTTTGGAGGTTTTAACTCGCAATAGCTCATTCCTGGCGTGGAACTCAAATACCGTATTAACTGAATTCTCCCATAACAATAATCCATCTTTCACATCCGCTGTAGAATTTGCCTCAACCGAACTGATCGAATCCATTATCCTAAACCTCAACAACAAAAAATCTTCAGGACCAGACAAAATTTCAAACTTCATAATTAACAAATGCTTACCTACAATCCCTCAATTCCTAACTCCTATCATCAACAACTGTATAAATAATGGCTACTTCCCTACCTTTTGGAAGAAAAGCAAACTTATTCCGATTAAAAAAAAAGTAATTGCAATGACATAGCAAACTTTAGACCTATATCTATGCTATCAAATATAGGAAAAATTCTGGAAAGAGTACTTTACCTCAAAATCGAAAACTTCATATCTGAGCACAGCATCATCCCCTATAGGCAGTACGGCTTTAAAAAAAAAAACACTCCACTGAACACGTCCTTTTAGACATACAGAACATAATCTTAGATAACCTAAGGAGAAAAAGATGCACCGTCGCTTGCGCTTTGGACCTCACAAAAGCCTTTGACCTTGTTTGGCATGACGGCTTGCTTTCAAAATTAATTTCCCTGAACTTTCCAACTTTTTTTACCAAAATTATCTTCAGCTTTCTTGCAAACCGTTGTCTTTATATCCACTTTGATGGTGACACATCCTCATCCATACCAGTATTTTCAGGAGTCCCCCAGGGTTCTATCCTAGGCCCTCTACTTTTTAACATTTTCCTCCATCACTTTCCATCACGTTTTCAAACCTCGAGTTCGATACAATTTGCAGATGACACCATAATATTCCACTCCCACGAAAGACCTCATATTGCCCTCCAAGGCATCAAAAAACACCTCGAAATAATACTTCCTTATTTCAAATCGTGGAGTATCAGGCTAAACTTACCCAAATGCGAACTCATTTGCTTCAGAAATGCATACACAAAAGGTCATCATCTTGATGTGAGAGAAAGTAAACAGTTGTATCTTAATGTGGAGGGAAATATCATTCCTAGGAAACCGTCCATAACCTACTTGGGTCTATTACTTCACGAAAGATGGAAAATGAACTATCATGTCAGAAAGTCCCTTAACAAATGCAAGGCTGCAAGTGCAAAACTGAAAACCATCCTTAACTCCTCTGAGGTTGAAGCCAAAACCAAACTCTTAATGTACAAAACACTTATCCGTCCAATCATTGCTTACGGCTTTACGGTCTGGTTTCAAATATCACCGACAGTCGCTCAGGAACTCCAAAGATTTGAAAGAACCATTCTTAGAAAATGCATGGGGAAATACAGAAGATCTTCAGGAAAATGGTTCAGAAATCGGATCCTTTATGAAACTTCTGGAGTCACACCTTTATTAAACTATTTAACGAACTTAGCCAAGCTCAGACTTCCAATTCTAAGGCATCACCCAAACCCTTATATACGCAACATCCACAACGATAATGTCGTAACTTATTGAATTTATACTCGAAATTAATCGGACGTAGGAAATGAAAAACACGTGCGGCTTGTTCAAAGTCTGATTTAATAAGCAGGCGGAGAAAAGCGGAAACTTAAGGATGAGTCATACATAATTCATTTACAAGGAAAGAGATATATATATATATTGTGAAGGATAAAGATGTATTATTTTTATAGCGAGTGCTGCCACTTATAATGTTTGAATTCTTAAGGTTATAACAATTCTCCCACGCTTAACTGATGCTTAAGGTTACTCGGAATTCAGTTCATAATTCCTTAAGTAAGTTGGTGGTTGACTTTGACGTGATGACTTACGAACTCGTACTTGGTTTTCGACTGGTCTGGATTGTTGAAGATTTATTTCATTTTCAGGTTGTTGAATTGGAATTGTTGAATTTGCTGGATCATAGGCAAAATATTGTTGAGCGATTCTTTGCTGATCTTGTAACTCTTGACTGTCAGGTGTTTTATTGCTTTTTAACTCGTCCGATTGAAGGTGATCGTCCGGTGTGACATCTGTTGTTGATTTATTTTGAACATTGGTTGGACGTAGCTGATTTATGTGTCTTTTTAACTCATATCCGGAATCCAGTTCGACCATATAGTGAAGGCGACCCATTTTTCTCATAATAACAGCTGGTTTCCATAGCAATTTATTTGAAGTGTAGTATCGGGCTTGCACTCGTTCTCCCACGCTTAATTGCCTTGATGCTATTGCCGTTGCGGGAGTACTTTTGAATTTGATGGGCTTCAGCGCATCTAAACGAATTCTGATTTGTCTTCCTAAATACTGTTCTGATGGCGATTTCCCGTTCTTGAGTGGTGTTGCTCGATATCTGAAGAGGATTTCCCTTATTTTGTTAATGAATGTTGACGGCTCATTGCTCATCGCGGCTAATTTGTTTTTTAGCGTCTGAATACTCCTTTCGGCTAAGCCGTTCGTTGCTGGATGACCTGGTGCTATGAATTTTTGAAAAATGCCAGAATCTTGGCAAAACGATGTAAATTCTTCACTTTTAAATATAGTTGCATTATCGGAGACCATCACATCCGGGAACCCGTTTCTGGAAAATATGTTGAGTAGTATTTCTTTGGTTGAAGAAGATGATGGTGCTGCTGTGCAAACTCCTACTTCTGCCCACTTTGACTTGGCATCCACGACAACGAGAAAATAATGTCCTTGATAGGGCCCCGCATAGTCAATGTGAATGCGTTGCCAGTTATCTTCTGGTTCTTCCCAAGGATGGAGGGTTACTTTAGCTGGATTGCTTCTGGTTGATGCACATGCAGAGCACGATCGCACGTAAAGTTCGATGTCTTTGTTTATGGAGGTCCAATACACGTACCGTCTTGCAAGCTGTTTCATATTGCAAGCTCCAATATGAGTGTGATGTAGCTCTTTCAAAATAGTCTGCTGTAGGTTGCTTGGTATAACAGCCCTCTGGTCTCTGAATAGAACATCGCTATCGATCGTATACTCAGATTCTGTATGTCTTTTATTGCGCAGATTGAATAAAATATTTGATAAAATCTTGTCCTTTTGTGTTTCATAGCGTAGTGTTTTGTAATTTATTTTATTTGAATAAATTTGATTGATGGTTGCTAAGCAGATGAAATGCACTTCATTATCTATGGAATTTATATTTTCAATATTTGCCTTATGTGGGGCTCTGGAGAAACAATCGGCGTTAATGTTGTCTTTGCCACTTTTTGGACTGACTTCATAGTTATATCCGGTTAAAAATGCTGCATAACGCTGCAAGCGAGCTGATGTCATCTGTGGAAGCTTTGAATGTTGATGAAAAATTCTAGCTAAAGGCTGGTTATCTGTTATTAATTTGAAAAATCTACCAAAAAGATACTCATGGAAGTGTTGAACAGCGTAAATGATGGCTAAGGCTTCTCTGTCTAGTTGAGAGTAATTTTGTTCAGATTTTGTTAACGATCTAGACGCGAATGCAATAGGTCTTTCTTTTCCATCTATAATGTGCGATAGTATTCCTGCTATTCCCGTGGGGCTTGCGTCGCATGCAAGTTGTATTGGTAAGTCTGGATTGTATGGCATTAATACTCTATCGCTGGCGATTTCCTTTTTCAATTTGTCGAAGGCTTTTTGGCATTTGATTGACCATTTAAATTTTTGATTTTTCTGTAAAAGCTCACGAAGTGGTGTTGTAATTGTTGAAGCGCTTGGAATAAACTTCGCATAATAGGTAACTAACCCGAGGAATCGTCTCACATCATCGCTGGAATTGGGTCTTGGCATTTCAACAATAGCAGCTACTTTTGATGGTGACTTCACGACTTTATTGTATTCTATTGTGTGTCCTAAAAATTCGATTTTATTTTTGAAAAATGAACACTTTGCACGGTTTAAATGCAAGTCGAATTTTTGAAGTTGCTTCAAGCATAGTTTAAGATTAGGTTGGCATTCTTCAAGTGCCGGGGCGTGTATAATAATATCGTCAAAATACGACTCTGTATTGGGAACATTACGTAAAATTTGGTCGATAATTCTATTGAAATCAGCAGGAGCTGTTTTTATGCCAAACGAAAGGCGGTTCATTCGATATGTCCCCCTATGTGTCGAAATCGTTTGGATAATACTCGATTGTTCGTCAACAGGTACATGCAGATATGCTTTATATAGATCTAGTCTACAAAAATATTTTGAATTCCGAAGACTATTAAAAATTTGATCGATTTTTCTGATAGGGTAGTGTGCATCTACAAGACGCTGATTAATACCAACTTTATAGTCGACGCAAAGTCGTACCCCTCCGTCAGCCTTTGGTATAACAACTAATGGCGAACCCCAATCACTACACTCCGTTCTTGTTATAATTCCTGATTTTTCTAAATAATCTAATTCATTATCTACCCGTTTGATTAAAGCGTATGGAATCGGCCGTTCTTTCGAATATACTGGTAAAGCGTTCGGGCGTAATTTTAGTGAAACTTTATAATTTGGAATGCATCCTATTCTTTCTTCGAATACGCTGGTAAACTCCGACAACAACCCTTCCATGTCACATGCACTATTTAAAACATCGACAGAATTATTACCTGGATTATCTCCATCAAGATCTTGCAAGTTGATATTAAGTCGCCTGATCCACGATCTTCCTATTAAAGCTGCACAGCTGTCTTCGACTACGAATAGGTCATCTATAATGTGTGTCCCTCTAAATTGAATGTTGACGCTGGCTTTTCCGTCCGGAACGAATGTATTTTGAGTGTAAGAGCGAAAAACAATATTTGTTGGTAGTAACCGTATTGATGGATTTAATGTGTTAAATTGATGTCGAGGTAGAAGTGTGTATGCGGAGCCAGAATCCACTTCGAATTTGATTGTCTTTCCTTCAATATTGATGTCTGCATAAAAACGCCAAGAAGGTTCAGCTGTTGAAAAATTATTTTTATAAATTTCAACGATTTTATAAGTGCCATAAGTAACATCATTCTGGATTGCTTGAACTTGATTTGCTGATGATTTAGGTTTCGAACGGTTGCCCAAAATAGTCGAAATACACACTTTTGCTATGTGCCCTCTTTTTTTGCAGCCGGTACATTGTAATTTTGACGCGTCTGTTCGGCACTCTCTCGCATTGTGATTGTTTTTTCCGCAACGAAGACACAACCCTCCAATGCCCAGTTCATGGTAGTCGACTTTGGATTTTGACCTTTGCCCCGATCGATTTGGTTTGCTGAAAAATTTAGATTTTTTATTTATTGAAATTTTATTTATATCAGGAACGATACTTTCTTTTGATTTATCCGCCATCTCCTTAGCATTTACTTTAGCGGCTTCGAATGTTAACGCCTTTGACACAATTTCATCGAAATTAGCCGTTGTTGATTGTAATAAATGCTCTCTCACGTTGTTGTCGCGGATTCCACGAATAAATTGAGCTCTTAGAAAAACTTCTGCAATGGATTTTTTACATTCACATATAAATTCACATTCATGTAGATCCATCCGCAGGCAGGCAACGTATTCAGCTATCGATTGTGCATCTATTTGATATTTGTTCAGGAACCGATATTGTGCTAATAAGACATTTTTCTTTGGAGCCAGGTGACTTTCGAGCATACTGAGTAGTTCTTCGTATACTAAATCCGACGGTGTTTTTGGCGAAGACAGTTCCGTTACCATATTGAAGTACTTCGAACCTATCGAATTTAGCAGGAGCTTCTTGCAATATTCTTTATTTGAAAAGATGTCCTTCATTTCGATATAATTTGTGAATCGTTGAATATAATTTTTAAAATTTTCCTTCGCAGCATCAAATTGCTCGAAATTTGGAACTAATAACGATGGCGCCAAATTTTGCACTCTGGTGGCGGGAACGCTGGTGTTGGCGGCGGTTGCATTGGTGTTTAGCACTATTAATTGCTCCATGATTTTTTTTTGTGCAGACATAAAATCTGCGAATTGTTTCTCGTCCATTTTGCACTAGGTGTATTTTGCACTATACCCTCTTTCGAATTTTACCTCGTCGCCAATTTGTCGTAACTTATTGAATTTATACTCGAAATTAATCGGACGTAGGAAATGAAAAACACGTGCGGCTTGTTCAAAGTCTGATTTAATAAGCAGGCGGAGAAAAGCGGAAACTTAAGGATGAGTCATACATAATTCATTTACAAGGAAAGAGATATATATATATATTGTGAAGGATAAAGATGTATTATTTTTATAGCGAGTGCTGCCACTTATAATGTTTGAATTCTTAAGGTTATAACAGATAATGTGATCTACGCAATTCCTGACAGATACTACACATCGCCGTTTGGCATCCTCAATGAGCGGTCCACTCATCTCTTCGATGAACGCCTTTTCCTATCGGCTTTTTACAAAAAAAACCACAGCTTAATCTACAGAGGTTAAACCATTACTTGCTAAAAAAAAAAGGACGAATGTAAATCTATTTCTTTTATTCGAGGCTCAAGATTGATAACCCTACTCTATTCTTAAACTGTAAAGAAGCAAATAAAAAGCAAAAAAATAAAAATAAATGTTTATACTATCAAAATGTGAAACAGAAAAACAATAATGTTCATATTATCAATACAAATAAACTCTTCAACTTAAGATTAAGAACTCACTATCCTAAAAAAAAAAAAAAAACTGTTTAGAACCCAAATATTCACATTGCATTATAATACTCTAATTTTCATTTAAACATTGAATTATTGCAAATGTATATAATATACCGCTTTTACTGTATATCTTCTCTTTACGTGTACATTACTTCCAAAACATTTCCATTTTATTTATCCCCAACCCATGAATTCACAATATTACATTTTTATTCTATAAACTAAAACTATACTAAGCATATCAGCTAAAATCTTTACTATTCTATCATTATTACTAAGTAAATATATATCTATTTTAAAATACTATCCTTGCTGCCACCATTTTCATGTGGTTTAGTATAACTGGTGAGCAGTTCTGTTCTCCTCCTTTGTTACACTTTTGTTATCTAGTTTTTGAGTCAATTTATTTTATCCATCCACATTCTGTCATGTTTTATTGAGCGAACATGTGTATCTGGATCTAACAATGTGAAGTTTTATTATAATCTATTCTCGTCAAGCTACGCAGAAATTCCTGTTAAGTCTTTCTGCAACAGCCAGACCAATTCCAAGTCGGCTTTATTTATTTCATATTCATGTAAAACAAAATCAAATAATGTAAACATTTTGAAGTCTCAATAAAAAAAATATACATACATATACATACTCGTACATACATGAAATCTCTCACCGAAAACAAAACTTGGACATTCGTTGACTTGTCACTGTGTTTAAAAGGAAACCTAATAATGATGAGAAAACAATTCGTCGCAAAGCTATATTGGTAGCGAAAATATGTTCACCACAATATAACAACCCTAACATCATTTGGCCTAACAAATTCGATGCTTAACTGATTGTGATTATATACGTGGATGACATGCCGATATTTGGGCAAGCAACATTATGTACTGCATATCGTGTTTAAAATGAAGGATTTAGGAAAAGCTAAAGGTTATGTTAACCTTAACAGTATCAAAAGGCGTTCGACTGCTGTGATCCCGTGATGATTAAATTCACAACAGTTTAATTCATGCTAACAAATTCAGTCAAAGTGCAATTAAATTAGCTGAAACAGATGTGTCAGGTCAAGATCCAATCAACGTCATTATCATATTCGTGGTAAAATAAGCGGCACAATTGAAGCGTAGGTTTTACCAACTGTAGAGATGATTGCTGATAATCTGAAAAAGACTGTTTCAAGAAACATGTATGGGGGTGAATATAAAAAATTTAAACAATGAATTAATGTACAATTGTATTTTATTTATTTTTCGATATGGTTGCATTGATTTAATGTAGTTTAAACCTAGTTCATAAGTCAATTAAGTATAATTTATTTTAATATTTTGATATAAAAATACAAAGTGGGAAACTATGCATACACTGCAGGCCAAAACTCTGAGGCCACCCTCAGTGCTCAAAGGACAAATTAAATCTAATATCGGAAAAAAAATCTTAAGTAGAATAATAATCATGCAAAATGAACGGGGAACATCTATGAAACCAAAATAAGAAGAGAACTATTTTCATTCTTCAGTGTTCAGGCAATTCGCCGCACCGTGGAAGAGTTTGAGCGTTAGTACACTCTTTTGGATCTTAAGCCACTAACCAGACAGAGATTGGTGCGAAATGAAGAAAATATAACCGCCGTAGCTGCTAGTATCGAAGAAGAACCAGAAATTTCGATTCGGCGCCGATCGGCTTACTGAATTGGGCATCGCCAGAGAGTCAACCCGGCTTATTTTGCTGTTGGATTTGACATTAAATCCGTATAAAATTGACGCAAGAATTGAAGCCGTAAGACCATAGACAACGCCCTGACTTAGCTAATTGGGCGTTGGAAATGTTGGCCAGAGATCGGATTTTGGTCAAAAACTCTTCTTCTCAGAGCGAGGCCCATTTTTGGCTCAGCGGCTATGTCAACAAGCGAAATTGCCCTTATTGGAGCGAACATAATCCAATAGTGTCCGGTCGGATGCATCAATGCATCCACAAAGATTGACTGTTTGGTGCGGTTTATGGAATGGCTGCATCATCGGACCTTATTTCTTTCGAAATGAGGAAGGAGATACCGTTACTGTCAATGATTTCAGGTATAAACTGATGTTAACCGACTGGGTCATCTCACGGCGGGCGTTCATCAATTGGCTGCCGCGGTCATGCGATTTGACACCAATCGATTATTTTCTCGGGGGCTACGTCAAGTCCTTAGTCTACGCTAACCAGCCAACTACTTTAGGCGAGGTCGAGACCAACATTCGATACGCTATTTCTGGAATAACGCCGCACATATTGGACTGACTCATCAAAAATTGGACCGACCGCTTGAAGAACTGCCTGCGAGGCGGCCATTTGAATGATGTGCTCTTCCACATATAATGGCATGAACGTAGCTTCAAAATAAAGCTAGAATCACTGTTATATCTCACACCGTTGTTGTTTTATTTAAATTTATTTTCCTATCGTTCTTATCTGGATATTCCACAGGGCAGTTTCTGATGATTGATTGATTGATTAATTGATGCGCACTCTTCTATCCAACTTCTCCCACGACAACTCTATAGGGTTTAAATCTGGTGATTACATCTTTTCTCTGTTTCATGTTGTCCTGACTAAACCTTGGCGTGTGTTTGGAGTCGTTGTCGTGCTAAAATACAAATCCTAATAAATCTTAGTCCAGAGGTCACAGCATTTTCTTCCAATGTTGTTTTTTATGCCCCTTATTAATTTTTTTCCAATCACTCGAACCAGATCTCCCATTCCACTTGAAGTGAAACATCCCCAGACCACAACAGAATCGCCTCCATTCTTGAAGGTAGGAACCACACAGTGTGGAAACATTTTATGTTTAGGGCAGGGTCGAACGAAATCTCTCCGATTTATGTCAAATACCTCGAACTTGGATTCATCACTCCATAAAACTCTATTGGACTCTTCTTCCGTCCAATCCTTATGCTTTTGGCCCATTTTTACCTTTTCTTGTTATAGTCGCAGTGGGGATTTTCGAACAGCAATGTCTAACATGTTTTAATCTTCGTTTGAGCATTGTCAAGTGCAGCGGTTAATTTCGGGTTTGATTTATTTCGGCGCGTATTCCGGGTGTTGTTTTTCATTTACTTCCTTTGCTTGTTACGACTTTTTATCGATCCTCTTGTTTAGTTGTACCTCTAGGTCGTTCTGACCATGATTTATCCTCTAAACTCAAGGTTTATGCTTGTCGTTCAATAGTACGTTGAACGTAACACCTTGATACTCTCAACTGCCTTCTTTAAGAAGGGTGATGGTTGCAGATCATTTGACGATTATGGTTTCCTCGACTTTATCCATTTTTAACGAGTTGTTTATATTATACAAGACGTGACAAATCTAAAATTAATTCTTACGACTTTGTGGCTTTTATGTAAGACCATTCAAAGATAGGTCGACAAATTCTGGGATTTAAAAACCCTCTTGATGTAAGGAGTCATAAGCAAGTGCTGAAACAACGATGATAATTGAGGGTCTTAACACTTCTCAACAAACCATAAAAGCAGTTTTATCCGCATGTGTAAACCAAACGCCCGCTGTTCAAAAATGTGAGTTGTCTCAGTGTATACCTACTATTCCGCACTAATAAAATTTCTCATTCTGTTCGGTAACTTTAATCTTAAAAATTTCATTCTTGGGACACCCTATTCAAAATTTCCTCTTCTTAGTGTGCCCCCTATCAATGAAACGCGGCACTATCACAACTGTCAAACATATAACATTTGTAATGGCAACATCGTCGGCTGTCTTTTTCCCCCATACACTAATTCGACTGTCACGTCAACTTTTTCGGGGTGCAATTTAAAAGTAAAGTTCACGCGTAAATAACTAAAAAAAATCATCTAAACTAAATTTATTTTGTAGAAATGAGTGAAACAATTTCTACCGCTCAAACCTTCCCGATTTTCGAGAAGCCTATGCTTCAATTCAACGAAAACGGATGGGGACCATGCGAGCTACCCGCAACATTCAAGGATATGCCCTACCAGCCGTTCAGTAAAAGCGACCGCTTGGGTAAAATCTGTGACTGGACTGGCTCCTCCGCCAACGACAAGAAGTACCAGAGTAAGTAGAAAACCATTTCGGGAGTAAATTCCAGTATGTACAAAGTCAGAGGTTATGTTGAATGTCGTGACGTTGTGTGTGTGGTTCGCATTCTTCAGAAGCCATCTTGACAATTTCGACTCCCACCCAAGCAGACAAGCGGTTGGGTACTGCGTGTACACAAGACTAGGCATTTAAACGCCTGGAGGACCTCTCAATTCCGCTGAGTCTAATGTCACTTTTCTTCTTTCAGACAAATACCAATCCAGCTTCGGTACTGGCAGTCAATATGCCTACTTCCACGAGGAAGACGAGACGACTTTCCATTTGGTAGACACAGCACGTGTGCAGAAACCACCTCACCAACGTGGACGTTTCCGTGGAAACATGAGAAACGCAAGGTATCTTATTGATTTTGGAATTCATCTTAACAGTTTTTTAATTGTGAAATATCTTTCCCGACGCTGGTTCATGAACAGGGGTCGCAATTTCCGTGGCGGACTTCAGTCTGGCATGACTACTCTTGGCAAGAATGTGAAATCCCGCGATAATCGTCGTGGAATGGGCAAGAAATTCGGCATGCGTGGTGCTCCACCGAAAATTCGTGATGCATCTGTGGCTGTGCGAGCCGACTGGCAAACTGTCGAGTCTATGGATTTCCCCAGATTGATTAAGTTGTCGTTGCCAAATATCAAGGAAGGCGAAGACATTGTCACCTGTGGTACTCTGGAGTTCTACGACAAGACCTACGATCGTGTGAATGTCAAAAATGAGCGCCCTTTGCAGAAGATTGACCGTATCGTTCACACCGTGACAACCACCGATGATCCAATCATTCGTCGTCTTTCCAAGAATGTCGGTAATGTGTTTGCCACTGATGCCATTCTGGCCACGATTATGTGCTGCACTCGGTCGAATTACTCTTGGGACATTGTGATTGAGAAGTTCGGAGATAAAATTTTTATGGATAAGCGAGATAATACTGAATTTGATTTGTTGACCGTAAACGAGACATCTGTGGAGCCACCAACCGACGATGATGCATCACCCAACTCTCCCCGAAATCTGGCTATTGAAGCGACATTCATCAATCACAATTTCAGCCAGCAGGTATTGAAGACTGGCGAAAAGGAATCGAAGTTTAAGTTTGAGGAACCAAATCCCTTCATCGGAGAGGATGAGGATGTTGAGATTGCGAGTGTTGGGTATCGCTACCGCAAATGGGACTTGGGTGGCGGAATTGTAATTTCAACTTCAACCACATTTCGATTTGATTAATTAAAAAACATTTTTCTTGTAGGTCCTTGTTGCTCGCTGTGAGCACGATGCCGTGCTACAGACGCCAAACAACGAAGCTCAGTTCCTCACTATCAAGGCTCTGAACGAATGGGATTCAAAGCTGGCAAACGGAGTGGAATGGCGCCAGAAACTCGACACACAGCGCGGTGCTGTCTTGGCTAACGAGCTCCGTAATAACGCCTGCAAACTAGCCAAATGGACCGTTCAAGCTGTTCTATCCGGCTCCGATCAACTCAAGTTCGGTTATGTGTCTCGTGCCCATATCCGAGATAATTCACGTCACGTTATTTTGGGCACCCAACAGTTTAAACCCCATGAATTTGCCACTCAAATCAATCTGAGCATGGACAATGCCTGGGGCATCCTGCGCTGTATCATTGACATTGTTATGAAACAAAAGGACGGCAAATACTTGATTATGAAGGATCCCAACAAGCAGATGATTCGATTGTACGACATCCCCGATAATACATTTGAGAGCGATGGCTCCGAGGAATGCGACGATGATAATGAAACTTTCCAACCCGTTTACTCGTACGGCAGCGCCAAGAGAATTTAAACAGCAGCTGCCACTACGACTTTTTTAACACTTTTTATGCAAAAGGAATAATAAGATTTAAAAAAAAAAAAACAAGGAAAGCAGGACATTTCCTGAATAAAATTTGTATCTCTAGGAATTCTATATTTACTGGCTGAACAAAAGTGAAACAAGCCAGCTTAGATTGTTTATTATAAAAGTATGTATTCCATAAAATATGATTTTTTCAATAAAAAACATCAAAGAAGGAGATCCACTTGGTTTCAATCAAATCTCATATGTATTGAGGCGACATAGAGGATATTCTCAGAAGTACCCGATCTAACAAAGAAAAAAAAAATTGGGAAAAATATCTTTATTTCTCAGCGTAGTGTCCTTTTAGATCAATAAACTTTTCCCAACAATGTTCAATAGCTTCGATACCCTGTTTATAGTGAGAATGGTTGAAATCCTTAAAATAGCTATCATTCGCAGACTCCGACTCCATTTTTTCAAGTTCGGAAATAGAAAATAATCCGAGAGAGCTAAATCTGGCGTATCGGGTGCATGAGGAAGCAATTCGAACTCTAACTCATTGATTTTAGCCATCGCGTTGACGGATGTATGAACTGGTGCATTATCTTGATGACACAAAACTTTTTTCTTCGCCAAATGCGGCCGTTTTTTTCGTGATTTCATTTTTTAAACGCTGCAATAAGTTCCCATAATACACGCCGTTGATTCTTTTTCCTTTCTGAAGATAATCAATAAAATTATTCCACGCGCATCGCGAAAAACGGACGCCATGACCTTGCCTGCAGATGGAACTGTCTTCGCCTTCTTTGGAGCCGATTCTCCCCTTGTTTTTGCACCCATGTTTCATCCATGGTTACGAATCGATACAAAAACTCGGCTTTATTGCTGTGAAACTTCGTCAAACACTCGATAAAAACATCCTTACGACGCACACAGTTTCATCAATTTCTGAAGTTGCTTTGTAAAAATCTGCTGCAATCAGACTCCGGTTATAAAAGTTGTCTTAACTAAGGCTGCCAAGATGACCAAGAGTTATGACGACAGGGCCCCTCACTTAAGGATTCTGAACGATGGCTGTCATAGCCTCAGCGAGGATACTGCCACCGTTCTGGTTACCCGGACCCTTTGCCCACGAGTTTGATTTCGGCCCTTCAGATTGGGGTTGCACGTGAGAGTAACTTCCCCTTCAGAGACAAGAAACTGCTTCGGATAGATATAATGCCGATGACTCCAGCAAACGTTTTAAGGACAACGAATTTCAGAGTGCTGCCCAACAACTCGTGAAGGTCTAGACTGCTGAAAAGCCGATATTACCGCAACCTCAGAAGTGTGAAGGGTCATCCCCCAGGCAAAAAGCGAATGAGAAGACTACGAAATATATTTCGGCTACTCCTACAAAGAAGGAAGACAGCACTTATTTAGATGTGGATTTCAATTTATTCGAGTGAGACTCAGTCATAAAGTATTAAGCTTTCGGCACGTAAGCAAACGTCTCATAATAATCCGCCTCAAAGCCGAATTCGAATGTAGGAAAAAGCTTGATTTGAGACAAATTCTATTACCTTAGACCGATCATATGCTCAGTGCCCTAGCTTACTATAACACCAAAATTGTGCTAGGAAATCTTAACCAAATGTCGACGTCGAAAAGCTGCAATCGCAGGAGGTCGTTAGAATCACTAGTTGCATTTTCCTTAAGCTCTCAAAATGTCAGCCCTCAAACTATACAAACTATAGAACAACAACGGGAATGTTGTCAACGAGCCACCAGAGAAACTGCTTCTGATGTGATTGGTTTCAAAGCACAGCCACAATGAATCTTCTGGTTTGACTACAAATGTAGGCAACCATATTCGGCCAGTGAATAGAACAAACTTCTCGGAAAGAAATATAAAAAAAACGCGAGAACCGCACTATTGAAATGGTACTAAAGGAATGAGATTCGAGAGTTTTACCAGAGAATAAAATGAATGTGCGAGGGCTGCAAAGTCAGAATAGAAGCCTCCAGAGAATATGCAAAGATTGCTTCTGCAGGGTGTACTCGTATAATGGCGATAATTCAGCCTGGACGAAGATGATATAGAATTCCGTACTCCTGACCTAGGCGAAGTTAAAGTACCAATATCGAAGCTAAAGTCGAATAAAGTTGCTGTCTTCTGCGCCAACCAACTAGAGACGACCTGGTGGATAACATGCACCGGCTCATCTGTTAGACATTCTCAGAGAAAAGCAAGGTCGAAGCATTGAATGGCAGCGTGGTTTATGTGATCCATAAAAAATGAGACCTTTTGACTGCACCAACTATTAAGGGATAAGTCTATACACCGCCTATAAAATCTGCTCTGCCTGAGCTTCTGAAACCATTCATTAACAAACTGCTTAGTCCATTCTAGTGAGGATTCTGGCCAGGAAAGTCCACCATCAAACATTACTGCAGATCTAAAAAAGGTGTTGGGTATTGATTTGAAGCTTCTGGGTTTGTTTCTTTTTCAAGAACTAATTAAAAAAAAGCATTTACAGAAAATCGGAATCGACAACTATGATATTATACTTCCGAAGTGAGTTTTCTTTGTGTTTTGGGAAAGTTTAAGTATGTAACAAGAAGACGAAAAATCCTTTCTTAAGTGACTACCCCTGGGGGAAAAAGATTAAGTGGTTAAAACCTTAAGATTAATACTAACATATGTTTAGACTTAGATTTTAAATATCATTGCGTCAGGCTGGACGATATGTTTAAGTTATCCAATTGTCCGTTGAAAAGTACATCACTGATTACTGGATTTGTGCTGCAGGTTTTTCCAAATATCATAAAAACTATGGGTTTTTCTGCAAACTTTTTGATAGTTTTGTTTTTTATTATTGTTACGTTTATAAGAAAAAAAAATAGTAAAACGCTATGTTTATTACGCATTTTCTGGAGGAAAGTGACTTCAACATCAAAAATTAGCATGGGCAAGAAAAATGGAGCAGGCTTAGAAGTTGGATATCTGAAGACTCAAGCAATATATCAACGTCATTTAAACGCAGTTACAAAGGCTAGTATTTCTTCTAAAAATAAAGTCCTAAACGACCATTTATATTACCAGAACAATTTCCGTTAACATGGATCAGCGTATACCACAGTAAGCCCTTTCTTGAATCCTCGATAAATGATGACTGCATTGGAGGAGAATGATTATCATTGACTAATTAGAGGACACCCTGTATAGTTAATTTAGTTAATATTTTCTTCGTCAACGACTGTTGGGTGGTCTTTATTTTTAAAAGTATGCATTTTTTTGAGCACCCTGTTTGTTGTCCCTTTGCATCTAAAAATATTACCCTAGTTTTTGTTTTCTCCAGTGCCAATGCAACTATAAGAGCAGTTCCGTTAGGTTCAGTTTATATTCATTTTTATTATATTGAATTAATTAACACTTACAAGCTATACAAAAAAAACCGCTTAAAAATAATTTAATTAACTTAAAATTATCTTATTCTAGCTTACTGGCCCCATGCGGGCACTCTAAATTAAGTCTAACACTTAAACTATGTCTTTCGACGTTTTGACAGGTTTTGGTCTTATTCTTATAGTTAGGACAAAACAGCTTAATCTAAGAAAACATTTTTAAATGGAAAAAACTTAGTAAATGGACTCTCTTGATATTAATTTTATTATAAAATTTAAAACTAAAAACTTTGTTTTTATTTTTTTGTTTTTATATGTTTTTTTTCTTAAAACTAACTTAATCCTACCTAAAACTATGTAAGCCGGCCACGGCTAATAAAACAGACAGACGACTGACTTTGCTTCCTATGGAGCTACCTAGTACTGGAGGAATTGGACGACGAAACTTCCCATCCTTCAACTAGCTACCAAAATTGTTGGTGCTGCCGAGCAACATCCCTCATATCGCGACTCCCTACCGACCTATTGATCCGCACTGCCATGTGCGACGTCTCTGTCGTAGTTGAGTCGCCTGTCTGCAGCTTTTCGAGCGACGTGGAAGATTAGCGGCACCGCCAATCTGTCCTGGATCAGACCTTTACTATCTAGGTAGAGGAACGCTACTGGAGAAATTAAACCATCAAAGCGAACTTTCTCGTGATACATATAATCAGGTTGTTCGACGAGCTCATTGCTCTTGCAACCTGGCTTCGAGTCAATTTATTAAAAAATTTGTCCACTCTTATTAGGTTCGCCCTATTGTACAATACCTCATTACGATAGAATTTTATGTACTCAGACTCTGGTGTTCTGTATAAGCGAAGACAAGCCATCTCAAATACCCGAATCTTTTCCAATAAACTTGCTCTCACGTTGAACCACACGGGACATCCAAATACAAGTATAGGCCGGATAAGGGCCATGTAACAGATCACCTTCATCCTCGCATCGAGTTGGCTGTTATAAAACAGACTCTTTGTAAGAGCAAAAGCACCTCTGGCTCTGGCCAGGGCAACATCTATATGTTTGTTAAAATACAGATATTGATCTAGCCAGATCCCAAGGTATCTGACTACATTTCGACAAGCAAGTGGCTGACCGTGCTGACACACGATCGAGAACTTTCGCCAATTCTTTCTGGTATCCCTAGAGGCCCCAGATAAAGGCGTTCTAAGAAAAATTTCCGACTTCTGAAAATTGATTTTCAACTTCCAGTCATCGCAATATCGTTTAATTTTATCGAAGTCACGTTGCAAGAGTATATTAATGACCTCAATCTTTGGACCTGTTCTGTACGCGATTAAGTCGTCATGCATGAATAACATCATGCCCCGCCTTGAAACCGAATTGATTATCTGGAACTATATGTTTGTCCTCAACCCACTTAGTCAGGATCCTATTGATCACCTTCTCGAAAACCTTACTGATGTTTGGAAGAAGACTGATCGAGCGGAGATTCGCCGGATTGGAAGTGTCTTTATCCCTTTTGGGGATGGGATGTACCACCGCAGTTTTCCAATGCGCTGGATAATGTGCATTATTCATTGCATTATTAAACAGGGTGGTATAAATGTCCACCGCTTCCAGTGGGAGATGTCGAAGCACAATGTTCGGTATTTCATCGGTTCCCACTGATTTCTTACCTCTAAGTGATTCGAAGATCGTTTGGAGCTCCTCCTTCGAAATGAACGGGGATAGTACCCTATCGTTGGTGATGACATTATTTGCCATATTCTCGTCACTGAACTGGGTGAAACCCGAGCTCTCGAATCGCCGATTCACTATTTCATTTCGAAGGTAGAAATTGTGCACAAGGACTCGATTTTCCAGGTCGCAGTTCGGGCCAATGATGTCATTCGCCTTATATACTTCCTGGAAAGTCGCTCCTATAGCCTCTACCTTCTCCTACGGATCCTCGCTCACAAAGAAGTTGTCATCATCAACAGCCTCATTTGGATCGATGCCTGCTGCTATAAGTATATTCACGTTGTCCGTCGTTTTGGGCGATTTGAAGACACGAAAGGTCGTTTTGATCTTTTCTCCGAAATATTTTATTTATTTGCGGGAACATATTCGGGTTGCTGGTGTTTACAGCTGGAATTTTGTTGTTCCAATACAAACTTACAGATGCTCTGTAATTTTCTTTTCTTAATACTTGGAGGTTTTTGATCGACGACTTTAGCGTCATAATCTCCGGGTTATGTCTGTCAGTAAACTGTCTGTACAAGGTTTTTAGCCTTGACAGCAGTCTACTTTTATGTCGGTGCATTGCGTCAATGGTTGAGTTGCGGGTTAAGTCTTCATTGTCAGTGTGTTGATACCGAGGTATCGTTTTGTCCATTGTTCGTTTAATTGTCTCGTCCATTAGTTTTAGATACCTGTCAAACTCCTCGTTTGACAGATTTCTGTTGGACGGTGGGTAAAGCGAATTCGAGGAGAGTGCTCTGGTGAAGTGTGTCCAACGCACCCTACTATAATTGTAGGAATGCCTTTGAACAAACTCATCCAATTCCGCAATTTCGTTAGGTTGTTATTTCGGTGCTGAGACCGCAATGGTCACTGTCATACACGAAAGTGCGTAGACAGTTTGTAGTTTGTTGGTTAGTGTATGACAGTTGTATTCGTGAGTCGAACAGCAGAAGATCCAAATAGGATCCGTGTCTTGGAAATGACGGACTGTCCGTCGCCTTAAGTCCGAGTCGATACATTATACTGCGCTGACCCCACCAATTGAATAGTAGGTTCCCTCTAGTATTTGGTGTATTATCTCCCCAAGCTCTATGTTTGGCGTTGAAATCTCCGCCGATAATAAAGTAATTATCCTCCAAATCCAGCCTCAGCATCCGAAAAAGTATCTCGAGCTCTGAGATGAATAAGGTGGATTGAGTAGCCTTAGGTGCATAAACAAACACCATGTACAACCGCTTTACATTATGGAGAGGGATATACACGATGCATGCTTCCAGCACCTGGAATCTACGTAGTACACGACTGGATACTATTTTAAAACGTATACATTTTCGTACGAAAATCGCAACGCCTACTCCCTGAATGGAGTTAGGTCAGTTTCTCCGTACTATTTTGTATCTTCTGTGCCTCATTTTGTGTCTCTTGGTAAGCTTAGTTTCGCTAACCAAAAGCACATCAGGGGCTTGGTCTTTAAGCAACTTAAATAGTGCGGCTTATCGTTCGAACCTAATCAGTGAATTCACATTCACAGCAAGGACCTTCAGAGTTTGCTCCGCCACGTACGTGGCAAAAGGTGCGTTAGGCCAGGCAGCAGCGCGTATACTTGATCCACCTGAGTAACGTCACGACATATGTTTATATGCATATGTACGAGTATATAAACATAGTTATATTCCAGCTTTGACATTACAAGCAACAGGATCTCTTGCCTTACATCTGCAAGCACACTGACAGCCTTTGCGTCAATTGACCACACACAAAACTGTTGCTTATCAATTGTTTTCCATTGTATTTTAAATCTTTTAAACAATGGGATATCAGTACCAGAAGATGAATCAAACTTTGATCCGATAAAATCTCCTTGAAGAATAATGTCAAAAACGTGATGCCGTCAAGCTAAGTAAAGTATGTCCCGACCAAATTTATTTTCAAACGCCCGGTGTTAGATGCAGTTGTGTCAAATACAAATGCTTGCACTTTATCGGCTAATGACCAGTCTTCCAAAACCTCGTACACTGCAAACAAAACTTCAATCCCAGTTTCAGCTGGCAGTTCCAAGGAGTTGTTGAACTTTTAGTGGAAGTTTGTTAACTTTTGCTTGACCAGTTATATCCGGAGGAGCCTTAGAGTCCCAGTGTATTACGGAAAATCTTAAGTCTAAGTTAATAGTTAATAAGTTAATGTATTTTTATTTGCTGTAGCCGTTTTTCACCGAAAATATTGGCGGAAGAGTCTTATAGAAGTGCGATTGATAACAAGTTTGAAAGAATCTAAGGAAGTGGCTTCTCTACAAGCTGTCAAGAGGTGAACGGCATCTCTGTCACTTATCTTGCATTTATCAAGTGCTTCCGAAAATCCAGGCGTTAAAATATCTACCCGTGCCCTTTTCGAGCATGACGGCCTATCACCATCGGCCTATGGACCATCCACCTCAAGCTCACCAAGGAGCTTACATTATCAGAACGCAGGATAGAGCCGCATCAATAACACCACACTCACCATAGTCCAATCAGAAGTAGACACACTTGCATTAAAAATAATACAATGGAACATTAAAAGCTGCTCAAATAATTATAATGAAATACTAACATAAAAACTTTTTCCCCTAAAATAACAGGGTTACAGGAAACTCACCTCACATCCACAACAAATATTCCTAGTCCAGTAAATATCCATTTTATCCCCCAAAATAAAACCTAAATTTCATACATACTTCGGAGTTGCCTTTATAACTCATTCATCAATACAGTATAGTCCAATCACCTTAAAAAGTATCAGAGAATTATAACTATTAAAAAAAGAAAAAGAACAAATATTGGCAATCCTTAAAACGCAATATTCCCACTGAGAACATTATCAACTACAAAAGAGCTAACGCCCGTTTCCAAAGAAAAGTTAAAATTTCGAAAACTGAGTCTGTTTATAAATTCACCTCACATATCAATTCAACTGTTTCTAGATCCAGTAAAATTCAACTAAAATCTGGTCTTCTATTAGAAGGTTCTGTAGCCTTAAAACTCACTCGCCTATCTGTCCAATTGATTCAAGTTCAAGCCAACGCAAACCAAACATAATGAAACCCCTCGCACTACTTACCCACTTCGCTGAATATTGGCCAAAAGAATCTCACGATTCTAACTTTTTCCGATCATTCCTCCAAAGCGCAAACATTCAACTACAGCTACTATATCCCATTCTTCATCCAAAAATGCTAATATCGTCGACAGGGACATAACCTCCCCGAACTCAATTTAGCCTTAAATATACTTAAGGGCAAGACACCAGCGAATGACAGCATATCACACTCTATGTTAAAGAACTTCTCCCTCACTGGAACAGCCAGCCTCTTCTTATAATACCATGTTCCATAAAAATATCGCCCAAATGTACAAAAACAGTACTGTCATCCTCATCTTTAAACCGAAATCGAATAAATCTATTTCCAAACCTGTCAGACCTGTATTTCGTAATTCCTGCTGCGCCAAGATACTAGATAAAATAATTGACAATCGAATCTAGTAGTTTATTTCGCATAACAAACTTCTCAGCAGTCACCAAAAGGGATTCAAAAATGGCAAATCCGTAACTGATCTTCTACTATACTCGTACATAGACCAACAGTATAGTCAAATCCTGGAACTTGGGATGCAACCACTTTTCAACGACATTCCCCAAAGCTTACCTTTATTCTTCCCCCTCTGTGATAACCTTCAATAAGCTCTCCCAAACCCTCTCTCCATAAAGAAAATTTTACGTATATGTCGATGATTTTACAATAATAAAAAATAACAAAAAAAAACCCTACCAATAAAATTGATCCTGACTCCGCCTTTCCTAACATACTAGCCTCATGCCAATACCCTGGAGCTAATTTTCCTTAGAAAAAACGAAACACTTTCACGTGTATGTCCAGAAAACAGAAATTTCCTGTGACTTTGCTATAGTAAAAGTTGATAGACTCAAAATCCTCGCCATTATAATTCAAAGAACTATTGCTAAGTATCATAAAATCCCTTTCCCCGAACAAATTTAATTGCAATTCTTACACGCTAACATGAATCATCCAACCCATTATGATCACCAGAATAAAATATGGTCTTCTCGTTTGAAACCATTTACAATGCTCTTAACGCATACCGAACAACACCCATAATTCATCTATTGTTCGAAGACAAAATGCAAAGGATCGAAAACCTTCGCTACTAATCCACTTTAAATCTTTACAGATCCATGTTATTCTTCAATGATAGCCCTCTCTATGAAATATTCAGAAACCAAAAATCAATTACAATAGATTTAAAAAAAACTCCATCCTGTATTGAACGTTCCACAGCACTCTGTAGCGATTTTAGCATGCCTCACAAGCCCATGCAACCACCCCACAGATACAACCTCCTTGGCTATTCCAACCCTCATTTGTTATTTTATTACTTAGACCCAACAGAAAAGAGCATATTCCCTCAGGAAATATTTCGAGCACTATTCCTTAAACTCAAGAATAGCTTAAGCGATTACTCCTTCATATACGAGTACACAGACGGCTCCCAAATAGAAGGCAACAACAGTTTCAGTGTTAATTCTGAAAATGAGATAATCTTTTCCTTCCAATCGCTGGCTATATGCACTGCCGAAATAATTGCAATCTTAAAAACACTACAATATACCAAAAGCTTCAACAAAAAATCTGCAATCTGCTCCGCCTCCCTATTCTCTCATGATGCTGTTACCAATATCGACAGTTAAAGGTTTTTCCAATGCTTAATACGTAATCTTATCTATCATCAGTTTCCCAAAATCAAATTTATATGGGTCCCTGGTCATGTTCAAATGAAAACAATTAGTCTAAGAGCCAACAGCAAATTTTGGCAGTGGAGGTATAACTTAAATATATGTACATGTATGTGTAGGTATTAGCGCAGTGATATCGATTTCCACCGTATGGCAGTTTTTTTTTTTCAGCCGTGGCTGAGGGTGAGGCGGTAAAATTGCAATTTTTTCGATTTTTGTGCCAGGAGTATAACCACTTGAATTAGTATATAAACAGTAGAGAATAATGCACTAATTTCGAATACCTAGGTCCCAGACGTTTTGCTTTCAGCTTTCCCCTTACCAGACACCCCTCAAAGTGTGCAAAAAATCACTTTTGGTGTCATGGTGTATAACCACACAAGCGCTACGTCAAAAAATCAGAAAAATTCTTTTAAAAAAGTGTTATTATGTACAATTATAAGTGTCAATGTACTTCATTATATTTTTGTTCTTAACTACCAAACATATTACATATTAATCTTGCAAAAATAAATTAAATTTTTTTTTGTTGAGATCACCACAAGAAGACAAACATATTAAACAAATTCTTCCTCATCGGATTCAACTGATGAATCATTAGGTAAGTCTACCTTATTGTTAGATAAATCATCTTCGTTATCTAAAATTTCTTCAATTCTCTCAGGGGCAGCAATTCCGTCGAACCATTTAAGCCATTATCCAACCACAGTCAAAAGGTGAAAGCTCAACTGCTGTATTTGTAATGCCATCTTTCCATACATGGCAAATATAATTACACCGGTGTATTTGCTGTAGAAGAACGCTTTTGTTTGGAGGTAAAAGACCTTTAGATAAGAAGTTTAAGTATTATGGTCCCGACGTAGGCTTGCAGGCTTTGTAAAACGGTTCAAATTAGGCATCATTTACATGAACATGAATTTGGTATAACTCCAACACTCAGGTATGATCCAATTCAAAGACATTGCCAGGTGGGAAGTTTAACTGGGGCGGTACATCTCCCAAATAATACCGGAGATGTCCCAAGGCCAGCTCAGTGCGAACAGAAACCACCCATAGAACAAAAGGGTAAATGATAACTTGATCTCGGTGTTCAGTAGACACAGAGACAGCAAAAGCTCGGCATATCGATCCTTTTGGTTTAAAGAGTTTTTAACAAGAGCTGTCAGAAAAGTTACCACAGGGATAACTGGCTTGTGGCGGCTAGGCGTTCATAGCGACGTTGCTTTTTGATCCTTCGATGTCGGCTTTTCCTATCATTGTGAAACAAAATTCACCAAGCGTTGGATTGTTCACCCATGCAAGGAAACGTGAGCTGGGTTTAGACCGTCGTGAGACAGGTTAGTTTTACCCTACTGATGGTAATTGTTGTTATGACAGGTACGGACCAATGGCACAATACTTGTTCGAGCGAACAGTGGTATGACGCTACGTCTGTTGGTCGCCGATAAAAGCGGGACAATACAATTGTATGGCAATAAACCCTATAAAGTTCATAATTTTATATTATAAATGGATGTGATGCCAATATTCTCTGTAACATAGCAATTACGGGATGTATTAAATATCGCCTGTATGCCGCGCTAGTTATATGCAATAGATAAACATTATTAAATACAATGTTTAACAATGTCTAGAATCAATTGTAAACGACTTTGGTAACGGGCAAGGTGTTGTAAGTGGTAGAGCAGCTGCCATATTGCGATCCACTGAAGCAACTAAAAAGTTGCAGGTTAGATTGGTTGTCATTGAATGTATGTGTTTAAATATACTTCATTTATGATTTAAAACATTATTTCAATGTTTTATGAATATTGCATTCGATTCATATTGAATTTATTTATTTATTTTACAGATTTATTATCTGTGATACAAGGAATGTTGCTCCCTCCTTGCTTACTTTTCGACCTGGCGCTGACGATTCATTAAAAGTAACAAGTGTCATGTTTGGCAACATCTTGTAGAACAATCCAGATTCGTCCGCATTATAAATTTGATCTGCAGTCAAATTAAGTGCCTTAATTTTTTGTCGAAATTTTATGACGGATGGTTTGACAAGTTCACATTTGTTGGATAATTTTTCGCCACAAATTTTTAACATGCGAATATAATGTCGTTTTTTAAATTTCACAATCCATCCGTTGCTAGCGTGAAATGATAGTTTTCCCTTATTTTGTCGTGCAATTGGATTGCTTTTGATTTAATAATGTCTTTAGAAAGCTTTTGAAAACATTAAAGCCTTTTCCATCTGTGGGTATTCAGAAGCCCTAAGTGTAACGCGTTTTCCTGGTCCTGATTCAGCTGTAGCCACAAACTTTCTAAGAGCGCTTCTCTTTGCTTTTATCCGACTTATTGTTGATTTGTGTACACCATATTTTTCACAAAGTGCGCTAACTGACACACCCTTATCCAATTCGGAAAAAAATTCCCATTTTTTTAATTGATAATTTTCGAACGAATTTTTTGACCTAATGAAGGTACAATCGAAGAAAGATACCTAAGTATTTGTGGGTGTGTGTTGGCAAACAAATTTTTCCGGATCCGAGAAAACCAACTGTAAAATAACGGCAGGAATGACGAACCAAAAGGAGAATATTCAAATAAAAAACAGATGAATAAACACAAGAAGTTGCAATAATCGAGGTAACTTCTTTAAAAAGTTGCACTTATAGAGTCAAGACGTGTGACGACTTTAGTGTTGCGAAAATCGAGGAGTTGCGCGAATTGAGGATTGCGTTAAGCGAGTTCGTACTCTAATTCGATTTAAGTCACAACAACATAGTCGAAGGCCTTAGCCGATCTGGCTATTCCCAGCTAGCTCATAATATCAACTAAATTACTTACTATTGTACACACAAAAAAATAGATAAAGAAAAAAAAACCTTGTATATGTATCTAAGATTAAGTTCGCATCTTTATTGAGAGACGAATTAAAATAAATAAATAAATAAAATCTCAGCTCATCGATTCGCTTATTAACAAACAAAAGAGATTACATTCTCATCGTTTAACATTTGTGTTTAGTTTTCATTCTTTCTCTTTGAATTCAAAAAATACATTTCATAATTTTTTTTTATAAGAGCAAAATTTAAATTTAAACATATTAATTAAGTTTACTATAATTTAATTTAACAAACACCATTCAATGTTTCGTTTTAGCGTTTTCTTCCCTTCAATCATAAGTAAAGCTTTTCGTTAACGTTTTCCACAAACATTTTTCTCATGCGAATACATAGTTTTTGCGTTTTTTTTTAATTGAATATTCTAAAGGAAACGAAATAAAGTGTTTAATAATTATTTTAATTTAATTATTACTAACTTATGTTATAGTGTTTGAAAGTAGGCTAAATTTTCCCCTTTTCCTTTAGCTTAGTTGGTTGTTTTTTTTTTTTGTTACTTTTAGTGAAAAATAGGCGTGAGTGCTATATTCTTGTTACTCGTTTGACTACGTTATTTCGAAGAAATAATTTATATTTAATTTATTTGTTGTTTCTATAAGTATTTTCCTAGATAGCTTAGCTTAGCGAAAAGTTTGTTCGTTTTTCTCTTTAATTAAATCGACTCTAAGCGCTTTAGATTAATTCAAAATATTGCTACAGCATTCAAAAAAGAAAACACGATCATAAATAGAAAAAAAAAAAACAATTTTAAATTTAAATTTAATTAAAATAAATAATTAAGAAATATATATAGTTGAACAATGAATTTGTTAACGAATAGAAAAGGTAATTGTACAATTGATATTTTTAATAATTTAGAAATCATAACGATACATAAAATTTAAAGAAACAAAGAAAACGATAGAAATAGAGACAGGTCTCGTCGTTCCCAGGTAGTTTTACAGAAAATATTAAAAAAGAATCAAAAGAAACCATTCACTCTGTGGTTTGTTTGAAAATGCATTCGAACTATTGTAGTAATTCTAAGTCAAAATACTGATATACTGAGAATTCAAAAGCTGTATTTGAGATCGCGCATTCACGAATAGTGATTTTCCGAATATTTACGTAAAATTAACTAGGAACGAGAGTTTTTATTTTTATTTTTGTGGGAACTACTACTGAGTTGGGGTTATTCGACTGTAGGTGTTGATGGTACTGTATCAATTGCTTCGATATTTTGACGGAAGGTCTCTAGGAGACCTGCCAGTGTTAGGCAAAAACCTCGGCTTGCAGGCACAAGTGGAAAATCCGGCGGAACCACATCGGTTATTGGTAATAGAGCTGGTGGCTTCTCTATATCTGGCGTTGAAGTATTCTGATTTATGGATAATTCCATCCAACCTCTAATGCGCTTGTACATGGCCATACCGTTGCGTTTAAAGTGATCAGCAATTTGCTCGCGAAATATCGCCGGCGTATTTGAGAGCAGTTTTATCATTGACTGGACCATTTTTATGACAGCCATCTCGTTATACATACGTGAGTTCTCTGTACCTTGTTGGGTACCTGCAAGTAAATTTTGCTTTTCAATTAAAAATTCATTACATTTCAATTTATAAAAAATCCATTAAAAATTATTACATTTGTTCACCCTACAAGCACGAAATATTCTACAAATGTAAGCAAAAAAGTGTTTCAAACAATACGTTGTGCAATATCGAAAATATATCATCCATGGTGACCAAGTTAAACGTTATTACAACGCAACTCTAGTATCGTGGCTATCTCAATAATTCTGCAACCATTTAATGACCACAAAACTTCTAATCCAAGACGAAACATGGAATATTGTGTCTATACATTGCTTATACTACAGGGTTTTTTATTAGATGCGCTCCAATTTGTGATTCTAGCTATCAAAGAAATTGATATGGAAAATGAACTCTTAAGTCTCCGTCAAATAGAGTGCGTCTTAACGCCGTGTTGAAATCTTTTAAAATCATAGAAACTATCTCACAGTTGAACTCACCAACACGTGGTAATGTGTTGAAACACAAATCCTTCATTTCAACGCAGCGTTGATATTGGTTCTTTTTGTGAAATACAATAATGGAAATGTTCATTGAATTTGTGCATAAATACCGATGTTTATACGACCAGAGTGATAATAACTACCAGAACAAGTCGTAACTGTCAGTCGTTCATTGATCTTCGTTGAATATAGACGTATTTCGGCTTGTGTTTGACTTAGTGATTCCAACAACAGAGACATTTGACAAATTTCATATAGGGCACCAATTAGCCCAGTGGTAGTGCCTCCGGTTACCAGAGGTCGTGGGTTCGACTCCAGATCGATGAGATCTGTTTTTTCTTTTGATTTTATTTTCTAAATAAAAATCAAATAAAATAAAGAGAAGGAGGCAGCTAAGGCCGACTCGTAACTTAGTAAAGCGTCCCTCCCTTTCAACTTACACTGAAAAGCTGCCAGCTGAGGTGAGGGAAGGGGCGTACTCAACGACATCAACAGCAGCAGCTATGAAACGTCCGAATCAAGATGGTGACGACCACCCATACGTCTCAGACAATGGTAAAGGTCGCTACATGGGAGAAGAAAATAGCTTCGCATCCCTAGCTGCCTCTGAGTCAGATGACGAAGAGAACGAGGCTGAAGCTATTAAAACAGGCATCAAGCAGCTACATAAAAAAGTGCTTGCTATAAGAGCAAAGCAAGTTTCAAGGAGGGAGATGGAGAAACATCAACAACTCCAGAACTCTCAGCAACAACAAAGTGCAAACGTGGATCTACCACAAAAACAAACACAGAAAGAGCCGCTAAAACAACAACAAATGCAAAAACAGGAACAGGAACTAACAAAAAAAGACGCACATCTACAGCAAAAGCATAAACAGCAACAACAACAGCTACAAAAATCGCAGAAGCTTAAGCAGCAACTACAGCAGAACCAGCGGCAGCAAAAGCAACAGCAACAACAGCAGCAGAAAACAACTAAGATACGAGTACCTCCAATCAACACATTTAAGATGGAGTTGAAAGATACTATAGAATTATGTAAGTTGGCCATAGGCAATAATTTTTTTATTAAAAGACTTAGTGTAGATAAGCACGCGATCCACTGCAATACAATGGAGCGCTACCATAAAATTAAAAGTTTATTGAAGGATTCGACGACGGAGTTCTTCTCCTACACCCCGAAAGGGGAGAAGCTGCAAACAATGCTACTGAGGGGGTTAGAACCGTCGACTGATCCGGAGGAGCTCCTTGCACTGCTGAAAGAGAAATAGTGCAAAGAGCTCAAATTCGTGGGGGTCAAGCCAATTGTCACGGCTAGAGCCAAAAGGGAGAAGCGGTAACTGCCGATTTTCCTGGTCCAGCTAAGTCCCACCAGCAATCTGGATGGTCTAAGGAGTATTAAAGTCCTGGACTACCAGGTTGTACATTGGGAGAAATTAAAGAGGAGCGAAAACATTTTACAATGTGTTCGCTGCCAAAGGTTCGGGCACGCCGCGTCGAACTGCGAAATGCAGCCTCGATGCGTGAAGTGCGGAAAGTACCACAAGTCCGAGGAATGCGCTCTGGGTAAAGACGGAGCGTCTGAAAAAAGCAAATCGAAGAAAACGACATTGAATGTTCTCGATTCGGGATATATAAATTCGCTGAAAGGGGGACGATATTTGGCTGGCATATTCAAGTATGGGCCGGACAAGGGTAATGTAAAGTGACCTTGTCACATAAGGGTTGTAAAATTCTTTAGACCAACGTTTGATAAAACCGAGCGATCAGTTGGCTTTACGGATTATCTCATCAATATGCGAACGGAAGTTTAACTTCCAAGGTCGCGAAGGGATTGAACCTGGGGTACAGGTTGGTCATGCAGAAAATAAAGTCGAGAGGGGGCTTGATTGGACTTACGAGACAAACTCATAGATTGGCATTTGGAGACACTAAGCTCAAAGCAATTTTTTAGACACCAAGTAGAAAACCTATCGAGGTCTTCTTGAAGGAGAATAGAGTCTTGGCGTGAATAAATAGTTTTGGAGAACTTAGTGTCATCAGCGTAAATGGATACGGAGCAGTGTTTGATAATCTTCTCAAGATCGTTTATAGTTAAAATGAAAAAGAGGGGACCTAGATGGCTGCCTTGTGGGACCCCAGTAGTAAGTGAGAAAGCTTAGCAATGGGACGGTAGTTGGTTACTTCATTTTTTGATCCCTTTTTGTGAACGGGGGTTATGAAAGAGGTCTTCCAAACTTGGGGGAATTCCCCTTGTGTGAGGGACAGATGAAAGAGGGAGGAAAGTGGGTGCGAAAGATTGGAGGCACAGAAAGAGAAAGATTGAGAAATATTGATGGGGGCCCATCTGGGACGGGTAAAAATTCATCATTGAGATTTTAACTTTTCTGCGATAAGGGTGGGATCAAAAGGTTGAGAGAGAGTGCAGAAATTGGGAAGGTACTTGAAATAGATGGAGTCGGGTACGAAGAGGTTGTCTGCAAATGACTTTTTAAAAAAGTTTACAAAATAGTTGGCAATAATATGTGGGTCGGTCGATGATATATTATCGAACGAGAGAGAGGGGGGATAAATGTCTGATTTTCTTTTGTAGTTGACGAATTGATAAAATGTCTTAGGATCGTTGATAAGGTTGGTCTGCGCTGTGTCGAGAAACCGCTGATAGAGGCAGTTAGCTGGGTGAATTGCAGGTAAGTTCCAAAATAGTTAGAGTAGTCATAATAAGAATTGGTGCGAAGAAAAACTGCCCATAATTTGTTTCTTCTGTTTCGTAAAGAGCGTAGAGATAAATGGAATTAAATATTTCACTGTAGAATATTGAGATAGCATCAGATAAGGATAGGTTGGTAAAATCAAAAGAACATTTGCTAAGATAGGTATTGATTTTGCGAAAATTAGCTTTATGGAAGTTAGAAGAGGAGATGGTAGTTGAAGAAGTGGGCTGGGATGAAGAGTTATGGAAAAGTGAGAGAAGAGGGGGGTGATAGTTATAGACAGTTGATAGCATGAAGGAGCACAACGTTGCTGTGGAGTTAGTAGGTTCACTAGTGAAAATAAGGTCTAGTTGCCTACCGATAGAATTAGGGACGCCACTTAGTTGGCACAGGCTTGAGTTATGCAATGAAAAGACAATCCTTGGAAAAACTGGCGTTTGACGCGGTAAAAAATAAGTGATCATCCACTTTAGCAGGGGCAGATTAAAGTCACCAAAGATAAGGATATCGTCGATGGAATCACTTAGGTCAATCAGTTGGTCAATTGCTTTAATAGCAAGGATGTAGGATTTAGTAGATTGAGTTGAGAGAATGTAGCAACACATAACGTACAGGGACCTGTTAGGAAGTGTTATTTTAATTGAAACAAGGTCAAGTTTAACAGAAGAAGAGATAGCAATGAGAGAAGAGTTGAACTTATTGTGAACGGCAAGTAGGACACCTCTACATGGAGAATCAACTTTAGGGATGGCAGAATCATTAAACATAGGGAGAGAGTGATCATCTCGGAAAACATTATAAGAAGATGGAAATAGCTCCTGACTCTTTATGTCGGGGATCAGATTGGTTTCTGTAAGCGCATAGACGTCGAAAGAGAGACCGTGTGATTTAGATAAGACAGCTCGAGTTTTAGAGCGCAACCCTCTTACGTTTTGGTAGTAAAATGTAAGAGGTAGTTTGTTGCGTGGAGGAGTGGGGGAGTGTAGATGAGATGCAGGCAAAGAAGGCAAGTTAGAAACGAAAAATTTTGTTGTGGTCAGCTCGGCTGCGCTGAAGGTGAGAAACTCTTTTAGAGTGTATAGCTGCGGAAAGCAACCTTTTGAGGAGGTGTGAGGGTCAGGAGGCATTGACTGATGCACTGTTTGCACTTTGCACGGGAACATGTGTAAGCCTTTCTTTAAAATCGCTGTAGGGTCTGTCTGCGTGGCCGTCGTCTTATTGATGTTTCTTCGTTCTCAGCGACATCGGCAGCCACAGCCGCGATATTCTCGGCCAAACGACCAGTCCAGTGGCGGCCACGCCCTGCATGGTCTTCTGTGGCTCCACTATGTTCGAGTCGAGTAGCTAAGCGCCGGAATGTTTACCCAGTTGGCGCGACACGATTAGGAAATCGACGTCGAAATTCACGCTGCGCTTATATCACCGACCGATTATTGGTCAAAAACATCTACACAATTGTTCCACGCTCTTGCGGAGTATAGCGCTCCATTGATTGTCTGTATGTATATACTGCAGCTGTCTAGTTCACGAATGTCAAATATGATTGACGTACGACGCCATTTGCAAAAATTATACCATTAATTTTGCGCCACCTTGTATATGTGTACTCTTTTCTGACAGCTGCGGTAAATTTCTCATGCTTTGTTTTTAAGCATGTCCGTTTCTATCCATCGAGCATATGCAATGACAGTTATGTGGGTATATACCGCGAGAGAACGCTTCCTAGTTTTTGATTGTCTTCTGCAGTGTATACTGTAGGTCATTACGGGAAAATACTGGGAGCAACAAATTTCTGCTAAACTCCTTGGCACGCTTGCAACAGCTGAAATGAATCAACGACTGCACAATCATTAAGGTTGAAAACACACCGGATCAGACAAAACGTTTTTTGTTGACTATAACAATCCATTGATTCTTGTGTGCCTACGCACACACAAACAAAAAAACATGTTTTGACTCGATGTCATGAAGGGTGAAAAAAAACACACCGAATGCAACAAATATGTATGTTTCAAATCAGCGTCGTTGTGGACTATTGCACACCACTAGAGTCCGACCGAAGGTGAATTTTTTGGCCGAAGCCGAAGCCGAACTTCGGTTTCTTCATCACCTTCGGCCGAAGCCGAAGCCGAATCTAATGGAGATTGTATTTCAAAATGCTAAAGAGCCTAAAATATAGTGATCAGTTTGATAAAATTGATCGGTAGATATTTTATTTTTTATTAATTTATTTTACAAAGAAATACAAACAAAAAGTGACCTGTAAAAAAATCCAAAACCATACACTCGATAACACGTAAATACAAAACAAAGTTAATATGAGAAGACAAACGGTGAAGTAGAATTAATAATCAAAATTAAATAACTTAATATTATATGTAAGAAACAAAAGTTTTTGTACATTTTCTCCCTGTAAATTAGCCCTGGTCAGAATAAATTTGTCCAGCAGCACTGAATAATTGCTCACTCGCTACACTAGTAGGAGGAGCTGATAAATATTTGTTAGCTACTTTTTTCAAGTAGGTATAAGGACTTGAGGCCCAATAATTAAAAATATCAGCATTCCTTGTAGCTACCTGCTACAGAAACGAAACAAACATGAAATGACTTGCTCGAAATCTCCTCCAAAACACCTTGCGTATGATAGTTTAATTTTTGCGGAAAAATGGTTCGGCTTCGGCAAAATCTTCGACCTTTTCTTGCCGAAGCCGAATGTTTTGCCGAAGGTGGAAATTTAAGCCGAATGTGGCCGAAGCCGAATGTTCGGTCGGACTCTACACACCACATGTGACAAAACAAAAAACATGTTCCGTTGCTGATATCTGGAAAGTTGGTTTTTAGAAACAAAATTTCGTTGTTGTTGTTGTCTTTTTTTGCACTGGCGTTTTGCCTTTTAGTTTCAGTTTTGTTTTTTCTTAACGTACACCAAACGAAACAGAAAAACGAAATGATTTGTTTTGTTACATTGTGTTTCGGTTGGTCTGTGTTACAATAAAAAAAAATTTTGTCTGATCCGGTGTGTTTTCAGCCTAAGGATGAAGCCAAAACAGAAACGTAAAAAGGGAATGCATATAAAAACTAGATAAGTAAAAGAAGTTCTGGGCTAACAGAAGGGCAGACAGGCAGTTTAAGGACGGCGTTGTAGTTTAAGGACATCGCAGATTGCAATTGCAATTGGAGTTTGTATAATAAAGCTAACCATCTCAGAATTGGCAGATGGCTTTAAATCGGGAACACGGCCGCTTCATGACTAAAATGAGCCACTAGCATGTCGATGTGATGACATCAGTCAAATAGAGTGCAATTGTCATAGCCGTAAACAGGGAAAAGGTGGAAACCTTTAGAGGGGCTACGATCGACTTTGAACACAACAAGCTACCTGATGAACTAAGAACAGTTTTGGGTTTAAAAACAACGTCGAACCTGGTGCTTTCGGGGTGAGCATGGACCAAGTATTCAAAGTCGACAACGACCCAATTATCGTGGCAAGTCTGTTTGAGAGGTTTCTCGCCTCAGTAAACTAACACCTTCTTTGATGAATCATGGAAACACCAGCGCTCGCCAAAAAAATCTGACTTACAACTGCAAAATCACATATGATCAACCGATTGTGGTAGAACGAATGCGTGCTCGATAACTTGGATATCTTATCTTTAAACAAAACTGCCGAGGCATATCCCTGGAGAAGGTGCCATCTGAAATCATCAGCCGACCATGGTATTTTTAAGCAGAATGTCTCTGTGGTAGCTTTAAATTGGAAGGAATAGAGAAGTTTACTTATTTCGAAACAAACATTAACACTTCAAATGACACCTTAGTGGTTCTGATATCGGCGTTCTTCGAAAGAAAAATTCTTCGATGTACACTAGGTCCGGTGTCCGAGTGTGCGGCGAAGAATGAAGGGGACAGCAAACTCTGAGCTGTACCACGATGTGAATATAGAATAGTCTGAAAAGTTAAGATACGAACATTAAATATATTGACTCGGTTACACCAACTGAATGAACGACAATGGCAAGTAAGACGCCTTTCGAATACTGCCCTGTTGGTTTATGATATAGAGAATTACCGAATATGCGATCGCATATGTTAAAAATTATGGTTTGACAAACGGGCAGCTGTTGGATAAACACGCAACTGTAGTGAATGATAATCAACGTAATCGATACAAGTTTTCCAAGTAGAGTAAAGTTAAAGAAAGAACTATGAATGCACATAAAGTAAACGTAACATTATGATCAGTGGAAAGATGAGCTTAAAAACAAGTACACTATATTTGTATCGTGGCACGCTTCAATAATGTACTCACCTCTCTGTTTCTCATAGCCAGCTTCATTGAAATATGGCTCAGATACCAATATCAATCCCTGGATGGAGACAATCACTTGCAATAGGGTGCTGTTTGGTCCCCAAACTTCAGTATCACGTCCTGACCAAGTACCCAGCAAAGAAACACAAACCTTTCCATCTTCATAGAGATTAGGATTTAATCGATCCGAACAGTAACTTATGTAATGACAAGAAGGTGGACTCTTTGGATAATCCCTGCCCAATTGAATGTCAAAGAAAAACATTCCATCCTCGTACGGTGTGTTCTTGGGCCCCTCAATCATCACACTGACAAGATCCATACGGTCTTCGAAAACTCTAAAAACGAAAGATAATATGAGAAAATATATATATATATATATATTTTTTTTTTTTTGAGAAAATGAATTAGGCTTACCTAACCCAAACACCAGGAGGCAACGATGAACGCAACATCTTGTGCTCCCTTTGCACTGCTCTATAATATTGCTGCGAATTATTTGGATGTAGAATAGTCAACTCAAATTTATGAGTTTTAGGTGCGGAATCTAGTACTTTGAAGCATTCTAAAGGCACTGGCTGTAGAACGGGTGTCGAAACAACTGTCTCTGATTCATCTGTTGTCGGAGAACTTGGTGAACTATAGTTTATGATTGCTGTTCGAATGGGCATATTGTTATCTTCGTTAGTTAGGATGCTAGAGTTAATAGTTTCATCAGCATCGGGAATGTCACTCTCAATGATTTCACTCAAATTTAAATTGTCTCCGTAGTATTTCTGACGAATCTCATTAATACACTTGATCAGTTGTTCCTTGAGTAGGCAACACAATCGAATGCAAATAAATTCAGGAGCATCTTCGGCAAACTCAATGCTACTACATGAAATTGATTTCGGGTCATCGGTTGCTTTTAGCATGCTGCTGTTTGTATCAATGTTAGTGAGATCATTTGAGCTGGCGTAACTGGTTGAGCTGCCATCGCAGGTTTCAGTGCGTGTATAGTTTCCAGAGTCATCCTGTGACTTGTTTAGTGGTAGCGCACTACCGAATTTTAGTTGATTAGTCTTTTCTGTTGCCTTTTCTATGTTGAGCATTACTGAGGTGAGAAGTTTGTTTTTTTCTTGGTTGTAGGGATTCTTTGGAGAGTCTATAAGTATTTTGGTATTACTAGCTGAGTTACTGATTTGCTTTTGGGGTGACTGTAAATCTGCAAATTCCTGGTTTGTATTACTGCTTGTGTTAGATGTGGAAATCTCAGATTTGCTGGCCTTCTTTTTAGGACATTTGAAGGGCGTTGAAGAAATATTGAAAATAACTTTGGGTGCGTAGTCTTTTGGTGAGCTGACACAGCCCGGATTGGTTTGTGTGCTATTGACTGGAACTACTATGCCTATAGCTTGCTGCGAGTGCTGTGTTGATGTGTCGCCAAAGAGACGATTTTTGCGGTCTAGTGCACGTTCTGGCAATGTTTGACCGCCTTCTTTACGAACACGCTCCAGACATCCCTGAAAGTTCCTATGTGTTTCAGCACTATATATTCTCCCTTAAAATATACATACCATAAAGTGATCCTCATGGAAGAAACTCGTGTTCATCAAGCGATCCAAGTAACGACAGTTTTTATAGACAGCAAGAAGTTTTCTCATCACCTAAAAATAAAAGAAGGAAAACATTTCAAACTTACGTGGACTAGGAAGATGAAAAGGTTCGCTTACATCGTGATTCTGTAAGTGAGGATTTATGCTAAAAATCTCTTCTAGCCTGGCGATGGCTACCCGAGCTCTTTCGAAATTCGACAAAATATGTGACTCTGAGAATTTCAATTGTAGTGTTCCGCTGCCAAACTCACTGGTTTCACTCTCTGTCTCCCAGGAGTCATCCGTTTCATGAGCCCAGTCAGCATGATCGTATTGGCCCACCTCGAAGAGGTCCTGAGGCCAGCACATGCTAATGTGACCATCAACCCACCATACCTTTACCCTTCCATCGATGTAGTTGTCAATAATTTGGCCAGCTGTGCAGCTAGCATCTTCACCAAGGAAATTCGCTACTCTTATAACCATGGTACCAGGACGGTATTGAAAATCGGGATGGTCTTTCAAATCGTAAACACTCATTTCTGACTGACCCTTGTAGGTTGGCCTGTAAAAAACCGAGTTCATAATACTTTACTTAGTTGAATTTTCTCGTGCTCACCTGGGTTCAATAGCAGATGTGTATGTGGTAAACCACTTAACATGGGCTGTCCTTCCATGATGATCCACAGTTTGAATGACACCATAATCTCGGAAAGATAAATCGGAATCTTCTTTGCCAGAAATCACAAAATCACCAGGAAAGAACTCCTACAAGAGAAACGAACGTTAGATTCCAACGCTTTTGGATTGTGATCCATCTGTCTTACATGATCATCTAAATGATGAATGGGATACAACTGGGTGGACGAAATACCAGTTTCAACAGTGCCATCCTGCCACACAACAGTAGCATTGCTGTAAACCAACATCGCTTCGGTGACAAGCTCATCGCCCACAATTGGAGGGGATTGTTTTTCGTTTGCACTAGAACTGCTTTTCTTTAGTTTTTTCACTTGCTTCTTCTGCAATCTGGACGTATGTTTTGGACTGCTGCGCGGCGTTGGACTCGAACATGTCGATATAGTTGTAGCTGTGCTCTCTGTCTCATCATCCAAATCAAGTCCTTCCGAACCGGTGTCATCATCATCTTCGGTTTGCCAACCATCGGCAGAAGTAACATTCACTGCAACATCTTCGTTTTTTTTCTCAGTCTCACTTCTCTCCTTCGTTGTATTGAACTTTTCCAGGTTCGCTTTATTTAACGGCTTAAGGGACGTCTTTCTTTCCAAATTGGTTGTATCCAATGTTGAATTGGAATTTTTAATTTTAAACTTTTCGTTGCGGGATGGTGTGACTTTGGCGTTTCTTCTTTGGGATCTATTGAGATTTTCCTCTTTTTCCTGTTGACTAAGTAGCAGTTTGTATTTTATTGCTATGAGAAATCAAATGAGAACATCGTTCAGTATTTATTTCGTTGTTGCTAAATTAGATGGAAGAGATCATACCTTGTTCTTTTGTCCATTGGGACTTTCGTACTATTGAATCACAGTCGGCAAATTTTAAATAACTTTTATCGTTGATTTGCAGCATGCAAGATTCGAAAAGGTTTAATCGCTTGAGCCGTTCTAAATCCGCTCCTGTAACACATGGATCGGGCTGTTGGAGAAGGTCTGATTTGATGTCTCCATCTTCGGAAAGGGCTTTGCATTGCCAATGTACCCACACACAATCAAGTCGAACTGATTGGACGGTAAACTGAAGAAAACAAATTTTAAAGTTATATACCAGGTAGACACGAATTAATTTTGTAGTTATCTTATCTTAAAACTAACATGTCCCATCAGAAAAATTAAATTTAAAGTTATGACCATTTGTACTGAATGGCAGCTTCAAAGCTACATAAGCATGTCATGATGGTTTAGGTTAACAAAATGAAGCACTAGTAAGGCCTCCATAGAGACGCATGTTTCTATGGCGAAAGAGCTAGAATTTTGAATGATGTAGGTTGAGTTCTCACATGCATAGAAACATACGTGGGTCTTCTGGAAAATAATGCACGCATTGGCAACGCTGATAAGTAGAAATTGCCTCAGCTGCAGTTCAACACTTAAAGAATGAGCACACTTTGCCTGATTGTATAGTCCTATCAATTTTTAATTGGATGATCGACAGTAATGGCGTCTACAGGTACTCTAAAAGTTGAAAATCAAAAATCGTTCTTTAAAATTGAAACTTTATACGGCGGTAACCCCTTCAGAGATTCACTTCAATTGAGATTTGTTGTGAGCACACAATATAATAATGCGTATTATTGCATCTTTTTGCAGGGAAAATAGGACAATACACAGAAGACGACTTAACTTGATGACTTGGGAGGTAATGATTTCTTATGACAATGGAAGCCTTCATATCGGAAACATTATTTAACATTTACTGCGACACTACGAGTGGCAAGTCTTACCTCACACACCACACAACCAGACATGAGCCCACCAGACAACGATTTTTTCCCAAAGTTATAGGACCCTATGAGCGGGCATCGCTTTCCCCCTCTAAAAGAGCTTTCTGATGCCGATTCGGCAGTTGATCATAAATGGGAACTGATTGGCAATCCAAGGCGCTGAGAATGATCTATTGAAAAGCACGGAGAGTACATTGGAGAACTGCACTTCGACCTCAAATGGCTAAAGCGAGCAACTTTTTCTTGTAGATTGGGGTTAAAATTTTAGAATGTTTGTCATTGTCTACTGAAAGCCGCTTGTTATTATATATTTTCGGATTGGCGATCACCTCTAACGATTGACATCCAAATTCGACAAAATGATTCAACCTGGACGATGTAGACCTACAATTCTGTGCACCCGAACTTGATTAAGTGAAGATAGCCATATCGAAGCTTAAGTCCAACAAAACTGCTGGAGCGGATGGTCTGTCTTCCGAGCTCTTCAAAGCGGCAGGCGATGACTTGGTAAGGAGCATACACCATCCCATCTGCAAAATATGGTCGGACAAAAGTAGGCTGGATGAATGGAACCTCAGCACCTTCTCCGATTCTAAAGAAAAGAGACCCTCTAAACTGCGCCAAATGCAGAGGCATTTTGTGTCATATTTTGTGAACACCTAAAGGCGTTCGTCAACTACCTGATTGGTACATATCAGTGTGGCTTTAGACCTTGAAAGTCCACTATCGACCTATTCACACTACGGCGGATCTTAGAAAGAACCAATGAGCTCTAAATCGATAAACACCACCTATTCATCGATTTCACGGCCGCGTATGACAGCATCTGCATGTAGACAGGCTGTGAAGAGCAATATTTAATTTTGACATCCCTGCCAAATTCGTCTGTTTGTGCAGCATAACGATGGAGAATGTACGCTGCTCCATCAAGGTCGGTAAAAAATTCACCAAGACCATTGATTTCAAAAAAGGACTTATACAAGGCGATGCGATCATTCTTGAAGTGCAAAACTCACGCGTCAATTACTAGCATACGCCGATGATATTGGTTCTTTCGCTAGTATTGAGGCGGAAGCGGCGAAGATGGGTTTAACGGTCAAAATGAGGGCAAGACCAAGTATATGCTGTCAACAAGAAAGGACACCCAACACCGTCTCGGATAGAATGTCATCCTGGACAGATATAACTTTGAGGAAGTTAAGGACTTTGTCCATCTAGGCTCCGCTATCAATTCAGACACCGACACCAGCGCTGAGATCAAACAGCGAATAACTCTTTCCAATCGCTGCTTCTTTGGGTTGAGAAGGCAATTAACTAGCAAAACGCTCTCACCTTAATAATTTTAGCACTGCTCTGTGGCACACTCATGGATTTTATCAAAAATGGACGAGTGTGCTCTTGGCTGCTTTGATGGGAAAATTCTTCGGATGATTTTCGGTCTCGTCTGCATAGACGGTGAGTGGAGGAGGAGATACAACGACATACGGGTTGTATTGTTTGAATCAAACAATAGTTTGCGGTTTGCCGTTCCTTAGTTGGGTTATTTGCTCATATTCATTGCTGATGGTTCAGATGATGGCAAACCGATTATCCAGTTTCGTTTTAGGCGCAGGGGCCATACACCACGAGTAGAAAAAAACAAAAAAACGGATAAAGAAACGGGATAAATTGAAGAAATTTTAATCCACGCGGGATAGAGATAATAGAAATTGCATAACATTGATTGACGCGATGCGTGCAGAACGAAAGCTAGTCATATTCGTGCACATACATATTTGTAGTTGGAAAATATAGGAAAATGGTATGTTTTAAAACCGCTTTTAATCTAGCTGCCATTGATTCCACCAGTTTTTTTTGGTTAACTTTGGTAAAATTTTCCCCCATTCTGTCCTCAATACTTCAGCCTTTTTTTCACAAATTGACCATACACTGTCAATTGGGTCTATATCTGGGCCTTGAGAGGGAGTTTTCAAATATATTGGGATGTCATTCCGTCTAGAATTAGTGTAAAATAAACATTATCGTGCATACCAACGGTAATTGAGCAGCCTACAACCTATCAACAAAACAGTAGCGCGCGCAAATCCCAAAGAACAAACGGCATCCAGGTGGCCATAAGTAACATTTGCAGTGCGAACTTAATTGAAGGGAAAACCACCGCCACGGCAATAGACTTCGTGGCGCGAAGAACACAGCAGCCGATAACATTCACCTGTCTACTCACTACTCGTATTTGTACACATCAGACGAGACGATGACAATGGGACCTGTGACTGACATCTATGCTGTGTCGTATATAACCTTGTGAGAGTCACATTCATTTCATTTCATACATTTAACTTAATATTATTAACAAGGAAGTAAATATAATGTAAGTGGTCATTCTGTTACCTGATGTTAGTGGTGAATGTCACATCAAATTTAAAATTACAATTCATATGTGGGGTGACAATGTTTAAATTATAGATTACAAAAAAAAATAAAATAAAAATAAAATAAAAAGAAACTAGATTCGCAAGCGCATAGAGAAAAGAAAAAATCAAAATACAAGACCTTTACAATTACTTAATTATATACATCTAAATCAAACTATACAAAGGACATGACAAAATCATAATTTAATGTGAATAACCAGTGTTTAATTTTCTTGGTGAAATTTGAAAAATGGTACGTTATTCATATATGTAAGGGCAATTTATTAAATATATTTGGAGCTGTATATGTATAAAAATGTGAGAAATGTGTTCTATGTGCGAAAGGTACATTTACCAAGCTCATATTGCTTATACGTAGGTTGTACATTTGATAATTTCTACTAGGTATATTCCCGCTTTGTTTGAAGAACTCTCCTTAATACTTTAAAAACATATAAATGTCGCATTGGTAATATTTGCAATTCATTTTTTATTTGAGATTATTCGTATTAAGTGCTTCTGTGCAATTAATAAGGATCCAAAAGTATTGGCATACGAACCTACCCAGCTTGTTATGCTGTATTGCAACCTTGAGTTAGCAAGACCATAATAAATCATCGTAAGTATTTTTTGAGAACAAAAAGGCTTTAACAAATACAATTTACGTATGACTAACAATAAATAGGCATTAATCATTTGTATATGGTCTTTCCATTTTAGTTTGAAATCAATTATTGTCCCTAGATACGTGAACTGTTGAATTGATTCAATTTTGAAGCAGTTTTCAATGCAATGCAAATTGTCCATGTTTAGAAAATGTTTGCAATCCTGTGCGTAAAACCATAGATTAAAGTCGTATATAATATTTTCAGACACTTTAAAACACATCAGTTTAATTTTTTGCGCTTATGATTAATTTATGATAAGTAAACCACGATCTTAATATTTCAAGATCTTCATTAATCATTACAATGTTTTCAAAAATTGTTTGTGCTTCATATTTTAAGAGCTATGTCGTCTGCAAAAGCAGTTGAAGTACCATTTAGTTTTAGTTTAAAAAATGAATTTATGTAAACTAGGAAAAATAAGGGGCCAAGTACAGATCCCTGTGGTACACCGTTTTTTAAAAGTCTCGGTTCACTGAAGATTCCATTTAAGTTTAGTTTACTTTATGTTTTTTATTTTTTAAATAAGAATTCATCCATTTGAAAATTTCACCACATGATTTCTTATTTTGTTTGGAAAAACATAATATGGGGTGACGAAAAAAAACTATTTAAAGAACAATAAACATGTAATAACGGTTTCTTACGAAACAATACAGTTGTATCATTTTTGATACAATATGCACTTGAAGCTTCATTAATATCTGGAAATTTGTAAAATGAAAGATAATGTAAAAATTTATGATTATTTCATTTATTACGGAAAATTAAGAATGAAATTTATTAAAACAATCGGAATTTATTTTCGAACATAAGTAAACTTTGCATTTTTCGCACATAATGCTACTAAGGAGCTTACATCCTGGCATCATACACCGCATACGGTTGCTTTGTCGTATTTGCTTGTGATCAGTACCATCGCGTATTATGTCTCTTGATGGCCTAACCTGCAAAACATTCCTCCTCTTTGGGGCTGGTTCTTCTGAAAAACTACTGCCGCTGATGGGCCGACCGCTTGATGGCTGAGTGTAAACTTTATATTTGCAAAGCGCATCAGAAAGTTCGGTTCGAAAATCAACAAGGCTCATTACTTCTTTCGAAATTATCCCTTTTTTAGCGCAAACTTGTTTATACAACACCCATGAGTTTATGACCGTTGTAGGGGAAATAATAAAAAACTTAATCCGTAATTTCGGCTTGTACAATTTATATTTATTTGCTTCGTCCTGTAAGTATGACTGCTTGCCACGAGTACAATTGAAAGATAAAAAGATCACAAAGGCCTAGAATTAAAACCAAGCGGAAAAAGCGAGAAACAATTACATAAAAGGAAAGAGCAAAAACGATGTTGGTCAGAAGGGCATCCAACTGTCAGATATCAAAATGCAGAGGTGCTGTCCAGGGATGGCACGGATCTTAGACAACCGTTATATCTAGAAGGTGGTAGAATAGTCTAATGTACCATTTTCTACTTTTCATGTGGATTCTGTACCGACCCAAATACGAATCCATTAGATCCACCCCGCCCATATGGGCTTTGTAATCTTTGACGATTTTCGGACACGGTATACTCTTCTTTCCCTTTTCAGTCTTGTCGTACCTTTCAATAGTTGAAGCGGGCTCTGCGCCTACATAAGTTGATAACAAAGTAATCTGTTTATTGTCTTTCCAACTTACGGTTGACACCTCGATATCATCGTAACTGGTTACGTATTCTTCAAACGATCCACTTTGCATAGACTTCGTCATCACCTGTTCGTTTGTTGGAAGCTTACAATTTTTACCAAGACGGTTTCTTTGCACTGTCCCCAAGCACAAAATTCTCTGCTTTACCATGTAATACATAAGAGGTAAGGACCTATAGAAGTTATCAAAATATACTATGTGGTTCACATTTCTTTGGATTCCTGACATAATTTTATAACCACATTACCAGCCGCTCCGACGTCCATCTCATTTTCTATCTTAGGATCGTTGTCCTTTCCTGATTAGATGATAAACCTGTAAACATATCCCATCAACGAGCAAAGCATGAATAGTTTGAATCCCCACTTATGTGGCTTCAAGGGCAAATATTGCTTCATAAAGTGGCTTATTTTTGTTGCGCACATTTGTTCATCCACAGAGACTCGCTGATCCATTGGTACACTTGAAAATCTTTCGTTTAGACAGTCTATTACCGGATGAAGTTTACGGAGCTTGTCGTGATTGGGATCATTTACCGGCCTGTGCATACTGTTATCATTGAAATGAAGGATTCGTCTTATATTCTCAAACCGAAGCCTGTTCTGCGTTTCCGTTTTGAGTTGCAATTCCCTAATTTTTTAGGAGAGCTTGCAACTGTTCACGAGTCAAAAATTCTCCAAGGTCATCTACATCAACCTCGTCATCATCCTCTGACAAATACCCATTTTCCAACTGTTTGAGGTAACTCACAATATTCGCATCAGAAATGTTTTTTCGAGCCATTCTATAACAAAAAATAAAGCAATAGGTTCAAACCTGCAACCAACCGAAATCGAGTTCAAAACAAGTCTTAACTGCATGAAGTATCATTTTTGATATACACAAAAATGCACTTATTTATCACATGTAGTCAAAAATAAAAAGGAAACTTCATATCGATACCGAGAATATGTTGAACGCCCCTCGTATGTATGCGGATAGTGGCGTGAAAATTATATTAGGCTATACAAATTTGTTTTTCTTAAGAAGTCGATAATAAATAATAAGAATTATAAATTATAAAAATAAGTCGATAAATAATAATAAACAATTGGGATTGGAGAGGAGTTCACTGAAACTGATTTGGGAATTGGATCTGTGTATTTGGAAGGCTGGGCAATCGAAAAGGATATGGCGGATGCTAATATAAAAATTATTGCAAAATGAACAAGTGGATGATTTATTTTTGTTGATATAGTGTTCGTGGCAATACTGTGTCCGAGTCTGAGTCTAGTGATTTTACTTGTATCATTACGGGATAGTTTAGAAGCTGCAGCGTAATCTATGATAGAAGATTTGTTTTTGTTGATGGTTCTGTACCAATCCTCCCAGATATGTTGGGTTGGGTCAGTAGATTTTCTAATAAAATTGTTTAAGTCGTGACTATTGTAGTTAGTGGTGAAAAGGGAAGGGGTTTCAAGGATTTCCTTGGCTGTTTTGTCGGCGAATTCATTGCCCGCTATTTGGACGTGACCTGGCACCCATATTAACAAGGTATTTGGGAATTGTAGATGTAAAAGATTGCGAATTAAAGAAGGATAGTAACATTGTTTGTTGGGGTTAAGGATAGCATCAATGGAAGATAGGGAGTCCGTGCAAATAGTAAACTTTTTTTTTGACTTTTTAGTGAATTGCAGCGCTTTAAAAATGGCTATCATTTCCGCTGTAAAAATGGAGGAATATGAGGGTAATAGAAAGGAGCAGATAGTTTCGCTTTCTGTGGTGACACTAAAACCTATCCTGTCGACCATTCTGGAGCCATCTGTATAGATAAACGAATATTTTTGAAAACTATTTTTGAGTTCGGAAAAATACGCTCGGAATATTCTAGGGAGGGTGTGGGACTTACTGTGGGATCTTAGAGAGGAAATGATGGAGGAAGATTGAAATAGCCAGGGAGGTGGATATGAAGGAGAAGGTTGAATGGGTTGGTAAGGGATGTTCAATTCGTTGCAGAGAATAGAAGAACGTGAGATACAGGACATTATTTTTTTCTTTTTAACTAATCTATGGAGCGGGGAATCTTTGGAGAATAAAGTGGATTTGTATATCTTTAGAGTGGATTGATATCTAAGGTTTTCAAGAGTTGGCAGTTTTGCTTCGAACAGTAAATTGTTGATTGGAGTGGTAGGGAAGGCGTTGAGGGCCTTTCTTATGGCGGAGTTATAAATAGTTTTAATTTTGTTGAGGTGGGATTTGGAGGAGAAACCATAAAGAAAAAGACCATAGTTAATTTTGCTAACTATTATGGATTTGATGGTGGAAATGAGGGAAACAGGGTTGCAGTTAAATTTGTTGTATGAAAGGGATTTTATTATGTTCAGTTTTTTCCCCAAAGTGGGAAGCATAAATTCGATGTGTTCATTCCATCTGTAATTTTTTTGAAAAATTAAGCCCAAGATTCTTAGTCTGTCAACTTTCTCTAGATTTAAGATATTTGAAACAATTTTGCATGTGCATTTGTGTTTTCTACAGATATGGAGATGTTTGCTTTTAATAGGGGATAATTTAGCTCCAGAATACTCGCACCACGATAGTATGTCTTGAAAGATGGAGTTGAGATCAATAATGGGGGAAGAAGTATTTTTATTTATCTCTTTGACAATTGTAAAATCATCAGCATAGGCGCAGAATTTTATTTCTTTGTGGAGGGATAGGGTGATGGAGAGTTTGTTAAATGCTATAAGGAACACCGGAACAGACAAGGGGCAGCCTTGAGGGATGCCGTTGAAGAGGGGCAAAAGGACGATGATGAGCTTCCAATTCTGGCCGAGATCTTTCTGTTTTTCATAAAATTGAAGATATATCTAATGATGTTCGGGCCTACCTTCCAGGCTTTAAGTTGATCGATTATTGTGTGGACTCCGATTTTGTCAAAGGCTCTTACGAAGTCGAGGGAGATGAGGGAAAGATGACTACTTTTCGAAAGGGAGTTGGTTATAATGTGGTCTAGATAAAGAAGACAATCGGTGATAGATTTTCCCTTCTTGAATCCCATTTGGTAACTGCAGAGAAGTTTGTTGTGGGAAACAAACCACCAGAGTCTGTTGGCTATTATCTTATCAAGTACTTTGGCGCAACAGGGGTTAAGGAAGATAGGTCTGTACGATTCCAGAAGTGTTTTATCTGATTTTGGTTTGAGTATGGGAATGACATTACTGTTTTTATAAAGTTGGGGGATAAAGTTATGGAAGATGGAATTGTAAAGCTTGACAAGTCTAGCTTTCATGGAAGGAGAGAGATTCTTTAACATTGCATATGATATTCTATCATTGGCGGGTGTCTTGCCTTTTAATATGTTTAATGCCATGTCTAACTCTAAAAGACTGATATCTTTGTCAACTATTTTTCCATTTTCTGAGGGGGAGTAGGAGACAAAAGGGGTAGAGAGAAGTTTGTTTTGACAAAAACGATTGGAGAAGTTTGAATCGTGAGACTATTTAGACCAGAATTCGGAAAAGTGCTTGGCAATGGAGTGGGGGTTAGTGATATTAATGTTAGGGGAGTTAGTGGGGGTAATGCAGTGGATGGGAGAGGAAGAATTAATGCCACAGAATCTTCTGATATTGGACCAAATTATGGCAGTGGGAGTATTGGGATTAATTTCAGAAGTAAATTTATGGATAGATTCTGATTTAGAAATTTTTATTTTCCGTTTGTATAAGGCGTTAACTCTTTTATAGTTGATAGCATTTTCAGTCGAAATATTGCGTTTTAGAGAATTCCAGAGTCTGTTCTTTTCTCTTTTTAGCTGCTCAAGTTCGTGATTCCACCAGGGTACTCTTGGGTTCCCTGCTGAGAAAGTGGTTTGAGGAATAGATTGGTTAGCGCTTTGGAGAATGATTTTGTGTATATTAGCAGCTTCTTTGTTAATATTATCACTGAAAGGGCGAACAGAGCTACGCTTATCTAGAAGTCGTTGGTAAAGAATCCAGTTGGCTTCGTCAGTTTTGAATTTAGGTCTTCTTTTCGCGGAAGGAGGGGGAGATGGGAACATAGAATTTATAATAGGGAAGTGGTCACTTCCACAGAGGTCATCAAAAACTGACCATTTGGTATCAACAGTTAGAATTGGGGAACAGAAAGCAAGGTTAATATGGGTTAAGGTTGAGTGGGTGCTAAAATGTGTGGGAGATCCATCATTAAGGAGTTGGTAATCAGACTTAGTTATGTACTTGGATAGAGTGTTACCACGATGGTTGTTTTTGGGCGAGCCCCAGCTAGAATTCCAGCTATTAAAGTCGCCAAGTACTAGAGTTGGTACATGTTGAGAGTCAAGGACATTCTTTAAATTGGTTATATTAAAATGTTGAATAGGCGGAATGTAGACATTAATGATTGAAAATTTGAGTTTGGATGAGATTGTGACGCCAAGGGCTTCAAAGTCGTTGTTAAGAATAATTTGGTTAAATTGAACTGAAGAATGAATTAAGAAAGCAATTCCGCCATAGGGACTTAGGGAATGGTTTTGAGGGATGAAATGATAGTTGACTGGGATGGGAATATTGGTTATGGATGTCAAGTGGGTTTCCTGAAGGGCAATAATTTTGGGAGTGATTGATTTGATAAGTATTAATAAATCGTTATAATTATTTAAATAGCCTTTGATGTTCCATTGAATTATTTTCAATGCAGGGTTTATATGTGGTGAGTAGTTTGTGGTTGGTGATCTGATGTTGATGTTGGTGGGACCCCGTCGTCCTTGATTAAGGTGTTGGTTGACCAGTGTTGAGCCCAAACAGGGCGGACTAAAGATGGCGGGGTCAGTAACGTTGGAGATTAATGTTTGTTTAGGACGAATCATAGTCATCCGTATGTGTATGTTCAGAGAGAAGTACTTGTTTCGCATACGTTTTGTGTTGATGCTTGATTGATGGCTTGAAGAAGATTGCGGTGGATCTATCGGGGTATAGTATAAGTTTTCTTGAATTAGTTTTTGTGTTAAATTTGTGATTGGTGATTTCGGAGAATTGGTTTCCAGCACAGTTGATTTTTGTTGGTTATCTGAAGTGTTTTTGGAAGTTGAAGTGGAATGACTATTAGGTTTAGATGAATACTTTTGCGTGGTTTGAATATCAGAGGAGGTCGAGCTGTGTTTTTGTTCGTTGTCACTAATGATTTGGACTTTATTTGATGGGCCAGGAGAAGAAGCTTTTTGGGGCTGAGTGTTGGAGGAGGTTGATGATGTAAGGACGGGACGGTGGTTGTCGGAGGCTTTTAATGATGTTGTAAAAGTGTTAGGAAGTATAGGGTTTGGGTTTTGGTTTTAAATATTTTCTGTGCTTCCGACAGCGTACATTTGTGTATGGTTTTAATTTTTAGAATTTCTGGTGGGTGAAAACGGTTAAAAGTAAGCAGTATGACTCCAGTGGGACGGTGAACTCCTTCCTGGTTTCTAGTGAATTTGAACACTTCAGAGACGCCTTGAGTGTTAATTTCCTCTTCCGGAACCTGGATCAAACAAGGTGCATAGACAGTACCTTTGGAGCAGTTTAATGTCTTGTGAAGACTGACGTTGATGGGGCAGATATTTGACAGCATTTTTTTTGTTTTGAATAAGTCAGCAACCTTTTGATTACGGCAAAGGATAAGGAGACTTCCGTCTCGAAGTTGGGAGATTGAATCATAACTCGTAATGATGCTGTCGATTCCTTTTTTTTTAGGAGAAATACACTATATGAAGTGAGTGGCTTGTTCTTATCACTTGCACTTATAGTAATGAACTTCGGATCGGTTGAATTAGATGTGGTAGGTTGAGGATTGAAAACTTCCATAGGAGCGTTATTTTGTTTTTTTTTTTTCTTTTAGAAAATGGCTCAGATAGCGACTCGATGTCGAGGCTATTGAACCCGGAGGCACATGGCCCCAGAGAGACATTATAAAGTTTTAATGACTTGTAGAAACACTAAGCGTATGTATGTATATGTAATTTTACGAGAAAAGAAAGAAAAAAGACAGGTAGATGAGTGTGACAAAGAGGTAACGGAACTTTTTGTAACTCGCGCACTTTATAGAGATATACGTCTAGTCGATACCAAGGTCAGACGATGACTGAAATTTGTTTTTAGAATATTAATATATTGCCTGGCGCACATAATACCGTCAATAAAATGCACTAAAACAACCCCATATCATCAATACCGTCACCATGTTTGAATGTAGCAGAAAGTTATGCATTTTTAGGCTTTCGTCAGAAAAAACTAACTTTGTTCCAGAACTACATTTCTTCATAAATATATTTTTTGACAAAAGCTATCCGTTTTTGCCTATTGATAGGGCTCACAAATGGCTTTCTTACAGCGACTCGGCTTCTTTCCTTTGCACATAATTCCTCCGTTTTTGCCTATTGATAGGGCTCACAAATGGCTTTTTTACAGTGACTCTGTTTCTTTTGCACATAATTCCTAACAGTTTGCACAGTTACTTCACTTTCAAAACAAAACTTATGAACCTTTTTTTACGAATCTGATGAAATAAAAAAAATCTACGTCTTCGTTCAACTTCATTCTATTATTGTTTTGCCCATTTTTTCCCCGCCCGTCTATTATTTTTGTATATATTGAATTGCGGGTGAATTTTTTTTTTTGACGTGAAAACGTCTTTTCGCTCGTTAAGTACAGTGATAGCCGGTCAAACTATAAGGACGGTTGAGGTCGCAGTGGATAGAGCATGTCTGTACGTGTTTATCGCGCAGCGTTTGTTTCGCCCGTGACGTCAACGGACTAGTGTATGCACCTACGCGTGGTTGCTGTGAATTAGCGTTGTGTAAAATTATGAATCAGTGTAGGGTGAGAACGCATTTAGCTAGGACGTTGATTCGGGTGTCATTATAAAGAGCTTGATAAGAACTATGAGGACTCTGAAACTATGAAAATAATCGCCGAAATATATGTACAAATTGGTATTAAATTGAAAATTTAAAAAAAAAATTAAAGATGTCGTCTCATGAATTGTAAATATTCACGAAATTATAGAAAACGCAAATCAGAGGAAAGTTCGCATCAAAAGGAATTTAAAATACCTGAAAACTCCAGTGCCGAGCAAATATCAGAGCTGCGGCAGCGTCGAAAAAGAAATGAAAAAACTGCGCAGAGCAATGACGTAGCTGACCCATCGGGCACACAGTGGCAATCGACAGTTCAAACGTCCACGGATCACGTACGTACATAGTTGGAGGACAAACATATAGTTCCGGATAATCAATTCGGTTTCAAGGCGGGGCATGATATCATTCATGCTGCGTCTAAACTGGTTTCTGATATCCAATGGAACAAAGGCAAGAAACAGTGCACTGGTGCCTGCCTGATTGACTTGGAGAAGGCCTTCGATACCGTATGGTTAGAGGGACTCTTTTTCAAGCTGGACAGGTTGGGCACTAGTAAACCACTGCTGTATATTCTTTTTGATATGCTCTCCAGTAGACAGTTCATCGTGAAGAATGGCGATGTGACTTCTGCTGGAACATTTAACATTAAAAACGGTCTGCAACAAGGTGCGGTAAATTCGCCGATCCTGTTCAACATTTACACAAGTGATCTGATAGGTTCACTTCACCATGCCATAGCGTACGCAGACGACTTAATCGCGTACAGAACAGGTCCAAAGATTGAGGTCATTAATATGCTTTTGCAGCGTGACTTCGACAAAATTAAGCGATATTGCGATGACTGGAAGTTGAAAATCAACTTTCAGAAGTCGGAAACTATTCTGTTTAGGACGCCTTTGTCTGGGGCCTCTAGGGATACCAGAAAGAATTGGCGAAAGTTTTCTATCGTCGGACAACACGGACAGCCACTTGCTTGTCGAAATGTAGTCAGATACCTTGGGATCTGGCTAGATCAATTTCTGTATTTTAACAAACATATAGATGTTGCTCTGGCCAGAGCCAAAAGTGCTTTTGCCCTTACAAAGAGACTGTTTTATAACAGCCAACTCGATGCGAGGGTGAAGGTGATCTGCTACATGGCCCTTATCCGGCCTATGCTTGTATTTGGATGTCCCGTGTGGTTTAACGTGAGAGCAAGTTTATTGGAAAAGATTCGGGTGTTTGAGAGGGCTTGTCTTAGGACTTGTCTTCGCTTATACAGAACACCAGAGTCTGAGTACATAAAATTCTATCCTAATGAGGTCTTATACAATAAGGCGAACCTAATAAGAGTGGACAATTTCGTCATTAAGTTAACTCGAAGGCACATTGCACGAGCAATGATCTCATCGAACAACCTGATCTCCGGGGCTTTCTACCCCAATTATATGTATCACGAGAGAGTTCGCTTTGACGGCTTTATTCCTCCAGAAGCGTTCCTCTATCTAGATAGTAAAGGTCTGGTCCAGGACAGATTGGCGGTTCCGCTAATCTTCCACGTCGCTCGAACAGCTGCGTACAGGCGACTCAACTACGACAGAGACGTCGCACACGGCAGTGCGGAGCGTCTCCGGTTCAGTAGGGCGGTAGGGAGTCGCGACATGAGGGATGTTGCTCGGCAGCACCAACAATTTTGGTGGCTGGTTGAGGGAGGGGAAGTTTCGTCGTCCAATTCCTCCAGTACTGGGTAGCTCCATAGGAAGCAAAGTCGGTCGTCTGACTATTTTATTAGCCATGGCCGGCTTACATAGCTTTAGGTAGGATTAAGTTAGTTTTTAAGAAAAAAAAAAATATAAAAACACAAAAAAAAAAAATGAAAAATTAAAAAAAATAAATAAAATAAAATATATATATATGCATATACTTATATATTAAGTATATAGGTATTATGGATGTATATGTATGTGTGTGTATGTATTAGATGTAAGTAGGTTAAGTAGGTTAGGTAGTCTATAAGTTTTTAGTTTTAAGTTTTTATAATATAAAAAACAGTCCATTTACTAAGTTTTTAGTTAAAATTTATTTTCTTAGTTCTAGTATTATGTAATGTTAAATTGAGTATAAAATTAGAATGTAAGATTCGTCGAAAGACATAGTTTAAGTGTTAGGTTTAGCTTAGAGCGCCCGCATGGGGCCAGTAAGTTAGAATAAGATTATTTGTAAGTTATTTAAGCTAATTTTTAAGCATTTTTTTGTCTAGCATGTAAGAGTAAATTAATTAGTTAAATAAAAATGCATTTAAACTGAACTGAACTGAACTACATAGTTGGAAGGCAATAAAAAAAAGTGATGTGCCTCAACATCGCACCAGGGCGGCATAGTGTACCCCTGAGTATAATCTACGATATGCATGCAGAGGAGCTGTCATTTCCATATATTTACTATGGTGTGGCGCGTTCCTTCAAGCCAAACGTACCCGTCACACCATAAAAAATAGCAAACAGCGAGGTGCGCCGTTTGCTCTACATGGCGATGAAGATACTATGACTACGAGTCACACACGGCATATACTCCTCGTTCAAATATGTTAGTAATACAGAAAATGTCACACGCCCCATGATAGAGGATAAACAATATTTCGATTCGTGTATAGACAGAAATCTGGCCTTTCTGAAAACTATACCGTACAGCGTTCAATATTGGTCGAATCGTAAGAAGGATCTCTTTGCCATGTTACGGCAACTAGGTAAGCCGACTGTGTTTCTTACGATGAGCGCCAACGAAATACGCTGACCGAAGTTGCTCGAGATACTGGATCGACTAAATCCAAAAAATGACAGCGATAATCTTCGCAGGCATGAGATGATCGACAAGATGCGAGTTAGTGAAAGAAGATCCTGTGACGTGTTGTATTTACTTCCATAAGCTCGTTGGCGTTGGAACGTTGACTACGAACGACTGTCACGTCACAAAACCCCTTCGGCTGCTACCGTGTGCTCGATCATTTCCTCCGCATAGAATTTCAACATCGCGGCAGCCCACACGCTCACATTCCACTTTGGCAAAGAACGATCCAAATGAAACAATAAGTGACAAGATGCGGCTTACTGTACAACTCGTTACCGACCTGTTTAGCGTAGCGAAGGAAGACATGTTGGAGCCAAACAGCTACACTGCACAGATACATCGGCATACATTTACCTACACCAAACGTGGCGAAACATCGGCCGTCGTTCGGCTCTGCTCTGCGCCAGAAGCTGGAGACACAAGTGTACGACTCTCTCGGTCAGTTCTTAATCGACAACAAGTTGAATATGGATATCATCAGAGCTAGCTTGCGTAGGCCAACGCTCATCTTTAAACGTGACATGACACAAATTATGACAAACACATTTAATCCTTTTATCTCTGATGTGCTCGTATCAAACATGGACATTCAGTTTATACTCGAAGAGTACAGTTGTGCAGCGTACGTTGTCGAATACGTAAACAAATCGGCGAGGGGCATCTGCGATCTACACAGATAACTGCTTCAGCTTACGGAGGATCGACCCGAATTAAGTGAAGAGCGTTTGCCTCAAGCTACTCAAGTCAGTTGAGATGTCGTCTCACATTCATCTACCTGTCTTTTTTCCAGCCTCCTGTCTGGTATTTGCTTAACCAAAATATGAGAGAGAGTAGCCGCGAAGTTGGTATGATGGCCGTGACGATTCCTGCCCCTACAACGATTTGCAACACAAACATCGATATGATTTTCTTAAGTCACTTGAATTCGATACAGTGTGAGGTGTACGTCTGTTACTTCAGCTACCAAAGACTCTTGCTTAATGAAATTTCAGGTATTTTGTCAACAATTTCGAATCGACCTTTAATAGTTGACCCTTGTTGCGTTCCATAAACAATGCTATTGAAGACTTACAGCAAAATCCCTTGTTTTATGAAAGAAAAACTCTGGGTTGCCATTTTTACGAATTTTTTTTTTTTTTTTTTTTTATAATTTACGCGCGCCTAAGGGGTTGGATACCCTTTTACTGTTGCCAGGGCGCGGGCGGAAAGACAGAAGGAGGAGAAAGGAAAATTGTTTGTGTAGTGGCTTGAAACTCAGGTGTGTTTGGTTTCTATGTTTGCTCTCCAGGGGTGGGAGTCCGAATAGGACGGAGAGTTTTGCTTCACTCAGAGTGATTCGAGTATAATTCCCAGTATTTTTTTCATTGCTTGAAACTCTTATAACAGCCAAATCTACATGTCAGTGTTATGCCTTCACACGCAGAATTTTTTTGTCTGAGTTTCAAATATACAATGAAAAACTGATTTTGCCATGGGCAGGATTCGAACCTGGACCCTCCGAGTGAGAAGCGTCTGCTACTACCACTACACCACGGCCACCCGTATACGTATTTGTTTAAGCAAAAAAGGAAAATCTTAAATTTGAGCTATTTTTTTAAGCATCTTATAGTTTTTTTTCCTGTTATTATTAAATTATTCGTTCTAAGTTATATGAATTCTATATTATTCATTATTCTACTAAATATCTGGTTTAACAAACTGTTTTTCCTCTAAAATTGTGGTGTACGAATATGAGTTTTGCATTCTGTGTGTAAAATATATTGTAATATCTGTGGTCCTAGGTTAGGAGTTCCATTGACAATGGGTTTCATATAAGCATAATTCTCTTGCCGACAGCCCAAACGAATATTTCCTGACGTCTATAAGAGATCGACAGTCCTGTTGTCTCTCAGTAGGAAAGGCTGTAGGCACGGCTTCTTTTAAGTGTATCTTCATTTGGGGGTAGGAAAATCATTAACATATGAAAGTAAGACAACAAACCAACCACTTTTAACTAAATGGAATGTGTTATAGGTTTATCATTTTGAAATCACTTAATATGCCAACTGACGGCAAACTATATCACTTATAGTATTACATGATATTGAAGTACAAAGGAAGCAAATCTTTTCTCTTCATGGTGGTAAAAACAACAAACGTATGAGTAATTGTTAGATATCACGCAGACCTGTTTACCATGTTCTGAAAACACTTCACCTCGTTCATTCAAACAACATGCTTATTAAATCTGCTCCAATCCGGAAAATCTTTGATTAATTCCAGGCAATTACTCAATGACCACCAGCTGTTGTTATTAAGTGAGGATGATATACTCGTAAATTCTATGTTACAAACGGGCAATTAAAAAAACCCACCCTTCTATGCATGACCAACAAAATAAACATCTGCTCATCTCCGATAGTAATGACTCATTTGAAACTATAATTTACCTTCCTAGATAAAGGTTTCCCTTTTCTGTTTGTTTTCAAGGGAACTGTAGGTGATAGCACCTTCACGTTTTCCATCGACTCTAAGCGTCCGTTAATCACCTGTCCTGGATAGTAAACCATTTCTGCAAAGTGCCCATTGCGAAATTTTGTATTCGCATCCGTGAAGTTCAGCAAATATAAATCAGACATTTCAATCAATGAACCACATGATGATCTACAATGGAAAAGAAATAAAATTACTGTGTCCAATTCAAACCTGCTGACTTACTTCAAAACTATCTTCTCGTTAACATCTTTCACGCTGCCCACCCATGAGTCTAGACAGACTGCACTATCGCGTGGCATTCGAACCAGTGGTTGTAGTCTTTCGGCCATAACATTCTTTATGATATTCTTCGTACCTAATATCCGAACATCGGAACGCATATTAATTTCCCGACAATAGCCACGTTGCGTGTCTTTTCCTGGCACCAATCGACGAACCACATCACCGGGCATTAAAGTTCGATCTGCGAGGCCAACCTACACAAATGAAAAAATGAAAAAAAAGTCAAATGATTGTCCAAGGCTATAAATAAATTGACAGGCCCATTAACACGGTTATAAAAATATCGGTAGAAGACAGTTATTTGGTGGCGCTTGATGGGAAATGATTAACCGCTAACAACAGGTATAGCATGACTTTTCACCTTTTCAGCATCTGTTTGGTATCGTTAAATAAATCGGCAACACATTTAGTTCAATTTCCTTCAATCAGTCCATATTCGGACGAAAAGTACTTGACCTTACCATCAAGACGGTATTTGATGTCCACAACAATTTTGGTCTTCGACGCTCCATCAATAACCGATGACCATTTGATTTATTGATTGACGATGGTGGCGAGGTGATTTCAAGGATTTCATTGCTTTCAAGCATTTCAAGGAAGTGGGTTAATAATCGAAAAAACTCGTATCACGTTTCGATGTTTGCACTCAGAAAATCACGTGGTAAACACTAAGGGTCAAGTGCCAACCGGATAAATTGCGAATTTTAGGGAAGAATCAATAACAAGTGTAGAAGGAAGGTGATTGATTCCACAAGGACAATAAGGTCACTTTATGATTCAGCAAAAGAACAATTGAACTAGGTTAGGTTAGGTAAGAGTGGCTGTTGGAAATACCAACCCACTTAGGCCTATTGGCCCATTGTGATGCAACAATTGAACTATTTGTGATAGGTTTTCTGAAGATGATTTTTAAACAGATCGTAATAATCTAGAAAGCTCTTAAGTAGAACAGGTAGGTATATGTGCATATGTTCGTATAGCTAAACATAAAGCACATAAACTAGAAACGTGATGTCAACAAACATTTGACGCGCAACGGCAAACCATCGATGTAAAAATGTATTCCTATAAAAATTTGGAATCGATTTAAAACCATAGACCCCGTTTTCTGAGCACAAAAAGACATTATGAGCAACGCGGTGAGCAGAGACTAAGACATAGTTCTCACCAGATTGCTGTCTCATCAATTTACGTGTATTTCTGTTTTTAAGTGGGACTACACAAATTAGACAATACAATAACAGCCTCAGTAAAACTGCTAAGCCGTTGATTGGTGACTCCAGATGCGCACTACTGATAAGTTGCAGTCTCTTTCTACTTCTGGGAGGACTTGGGCCGGTCAATTACGTTGACCTTGTAGGTAAAAATCAAAGTCTTTGCGAGCGATGTTATAGAAGTGCCTCTGTTATAAAAAAGTCTTTTAAATCTAAGAAGTCTTATGTTTGTTTAACTTGGTCGATTTCGTTGTGCAACTAAGTACTTTACTCTCTAGGTTTGTCGGGCTTTTGTATCATATCTGCTAATTTCTCGTATACTGATCATACAGTTGCCGAAAAAAGGAACTACGAGAAAGGCAATTGCAGCCGACTCAACAGGTTCTTTTGTGTTTACTTAATTACAAGGTAGAATCTATTTTTGATATAATCATTAACGCTATTCTCTTTGAAATGAGATCCTTTATTCCGTATCGAATAAAGATTATCAAACCAAAACAAGACCTGGGTTGTAAAGAGCCTCTCAGGGTTAGAGAACTGTATTTTCAGTCTAAAAAGACCAACCCGAAAGGAAAACGGAAACGGACTGCTGTATAATTCGAGTTGCTAAACTTATAAGCGTGAGTACTGACCAAGAGACAAAAACAGTAGCACTATAAACTCGTCAATGAAAAAATGTCTTAGGTGAAGTCAAAAGTGGTCTCAAAACTTTCACAACGGATCCAATCCCATAGGCTGAAGACACACCGGAGAAGACAAAACGTTTTTTCTTTCAACATACACCAACCGAAACATAATGCAAGAAAACAAATCATTCCGTTTTTCTGTTTCCTTTGGTGTCCGTTAAGAAAGGACAAAACTGAGTTTGCATCTTATTTATTGTGACGTTCGTCACACATTTTCAACGACAACTCTCAAATAAATAAACGCCAGTGCAAAAAATAAAAAAAAACAACAACAACGAAATTTTCTTTCTGATACACAACTTTCTAGCTAACGGCAACGAGACATGTTTTAATGTTGCGTCTTGTCTTTTTATTTTGTCGCATGCGGCGCGTTTTCAGCCTTATTTGGTCTAATCCGACATATTCAATAAGAACCTCTTAGAAGTGATGGTGGCGGATGAGCCCTCATTAGGGCAACCAGAGCGCTTACATCCTTGGAGAGGTTTACTAAAATGGGTTTCGAAAGACCATCAAGTGATGTTGTAAAATTTGTACATTTCAACTCCGAAACCGGCAAGTAAATCATTTTCTACAAAGCAACTTGGCAATCGACCCTTCAGCCAAAGGCATGCATCTAGCATTCAGCAGTCGGTGAAAAGATACCCGCGGCATGATATTGATTGGAAATACCCGATAATAGCCATATCAATGCGCTGTAGCATAAGCCAGCAGCAGCTCGAAAATAGCATCGAGCCAAAAGATGTAAATAGAAGTACAGTTGTTCACACGGAAGGTACCTTATTCAACAAATTAATATAACTACTTGGATAAGTAGACAACATCGACACGTACATAGGTGAAATGAATTGGTATGGTAAATAATAACAAATAACAAATAATCATCTGTCCACCGTCTATGACAAAATGCCAATGTTGACAGAGGTAGTTACCATCTCCAGGTAAACATTAATTCCACGAATAACATTGTAGTGAAAATCCGACAGATTTTAGAAAATAGAAAACAGAAAACAGTTGTTACTTCCTTTCCTTTGACAGAACAAATACGTTCAAAGTTTCTACCTCGGAAGACAAAATATTAGCACAACTATAAAAGTAGATTAGACATTAGAAAGAAAGATTCTTCGTGATATAATTGCTCCTGTAAGCGAAGAGAGCGAACGGAGAAGATATAACCGAAATTTCTTTGAGCTGTGGATGAAGTTTAAAAAGTCAAAACACACCAACTACATTGGCTGAATCACATCAAGCGAATGTACGATGCTCCAATCAAGAGAATCTTTGATTCCCGAAAAGCATTCATAGCAAAACGGGAGATACGATTAAAAGTTTGAAGGGGTTTGGGGGGATACTACTGGCAATTTCGGTGTAATTTGCATCCTTACATACGAGCCTTATATACACTACCGTTTAAGTTCTACAGCCGAAGAGCAGGGACGTGAGTTCGGGAAAGAATATCTAAACCACAGAGTAAAAATAGTGTCGGGGACAGAACGGAATCCCGGGCAAACCAGCATTTATTTTGTGGATATCAAACTTGAAACCATCATAGACAACTTGAATTTAACGTTCCGAAAGGTAGTTTCTAATCCATTGAAGGAGAGATGCACGCATTTTCGACAAAAGTGCTTGATGCCAAGCTCTGTCAGATGCTTTTGAAATGTCAAGTGCAACTATTTTGCTTTCGCCACATTGATATACGTTTTGGTTGCACTTTTCGGTGAGTCATCAAATCACCAGTGGACCTGTTGCTACGAAAGCCGTACTACCGGTCATTGAGAAGTTTTCGTGTTTCCAGACATTTCATGAGTTGACTGTTTATCAAAATTTTCATGACCTTGGACAGAAAGGCCGTTGGTGCAAAGGGTCTGTAGGAGGAGAGAGAAGATGAGATTTTCCATCTGCTCGAAAAGAGTCCTAAAGATTGGGAGTGATGAAAAAGCTTACGCAGTGGTTTTGCCAGCGTGAAAGAACACCTCTTTAGAAGGACGAGCGATGTATCATCAGGACCAGCGGTCTTTTAGTCTTCGAAAGAAATACCTTATTCCAGACTTAAATCTCACCTAATGTAGAAAAGCCAGATAGCTACGAGAAAAGTAGAGTCATTATATCGGAAATTAGAAGAGATACCCTCATACCCCATAAGTAGGCGACAAATAATGAGGAAGGCCAACGGGCAAATCAGCAAACATTTGTAAGATTTCTGCAATACAAAGAAAAAGCTCGCAAGAGACTTAATCGCTGAAATATATTGAAGATCAGCAGGGATACCTGCTAAGGAGGAACAGCGAAAGATGGAACGACGAACGGAAGCCGAAACTAGCGAAGCGTCTGAACACATACCCATCAAAGTGTTGGGAGACAATCGGAAACGTTGGGCTTGGCTCTCGATCTTGTTCAATAAAATAATAAAAGGCGATTGAGTGCATAAACAGTGGATGGGAAACTTCATTGTTCCACTATATAAATTACAATATCTACCCTTCGGTGAAACTAAAGCCGCGTATTTTGAAAATATATGAAAGAGTTCTAAAAGGTCGACAACGCAACTTCATTGACCATGGCAATCAATACGATTTTTTGGGTGGCAGATAGGCATACGAGTTTGACACGATTCAAAGTTTGCAAATAATGATCGAGAGGCATGACGAAGAGTTCCTACAGATCTTACACGGACGACAATAATATGTACATATATAAGAATGTCGGTCGACGTTAAAACGAAAGATAAATACACAGCTGAATAATCGGATAATTCGAACTTAAAGCTCGAGTAATCCGATGCAGTGTACAAAGGCCTATAGATCTCAGTTTTGTGCAAGATTTTTTTATTGAAGCAGCACATTGGCAAGCCCAGTACGATGGCGATGATATAAATGACGTGCACACCCCCTGTATTTTATGAGCGACCTATTCTTCTTAAACTTTAACGTTTAATAGTCGTGTATTCAGCTTTAACATACCTTTTGAACGTATGGAAGTATAAAGGAAAAATGACAGCGCGACGGAAATGAAAATGTTACGAATGGGTGTGACAAAGTGTGATCTAAAAGAAGTAGAAGAAGCGCATTCGCTGAAGTCCCCAAAAGAAGAAGAAGTTGGATCACTTAAATGGAGAAAAATCAACAAGATCATGACCTCACTAACGAGGCGACCCTCAGAACGGACTGTGCAGCCTATCAGTCGAGCTATTTTAGGTCATGGGCGATGAGCGGATAGAGAGCATACCCTAGCTGCTTTCCAAGATTTGTTCGGAGATGAATCTAGCTCCAGCATCGTTTGCTGGATCTGCAAGATAGGAGATCCTCTAAGTTGCGTCAACTATAGAGACATCAGTCTATGTTAAGTAAGTAAAAAGTGAAAGTTTTGTTTGTCTTTAATAAGAATCATTTAATAAATTATTAAAACCAATATTTTTCATTGGCCCATATTAGTGCAGTCCACATATAAATCCACAATTGATCATATATTCACACTACAGCAAGACCTTGAGAAAACACAAGCCCAGAACGATACCCACAACCACTTTACCTATTGAAACGGTCTATAGGCAGCCGTCTACTTCTGGCACCCCTGTTAAACTCGTCAGATTGTTAAGGCGAAACTCTTTGGCTTTGGCTGTGAACTAGGAAAAAAAGAAGCTTGTGCTGTGAACAAGAGGGGACGCGCGATATTAAGGAATTGTGACAGAATTTCGCAATGTTGTCAATCTGGTTTAAAGTTGATTGATCCAAGTGCCTTTATGAATACCGTGTACTGAGTACCACTAAATTCTGCACGTTTTCGAAGGTACTATCGTGCTGGCTATATGTAATGATCAAGTTTCAAAAGATGTCTTCCCCCGAAGTCTCCCTCAAGCATCAAATATGCATGCAATTAAGCGTCAATAGTATTCAACAGAATGTCATAATAGACAACTTTTGAGAAAGTAAGGGAATTTCTCCAACCTCGACTTCGCTATTGGCAGTTTAACTTGCCAATTGCTGTTTCTTTGGCCGAAGAATATCATTTACTTATAAGGCTGTCAAGAAATAAATCTACTCTACGTGTAAAATCATCCCAGTCTCACGTTATGTTGCGGAAGCGCAGTAGTTACCGAAGGTGGATGAAGGTATTCTTCGTTTTGAGCGAATTCTACGAGCTGACGTCGATCTGTTTAGACAAATCTGCAGATTTCTATAGAGAAAGACAACGCAGAAAAGTCCAATCCTTAGGTGCTGCGCATCTCGACTGCGCAACCAGAGACAATTGGCCAAAAATTGGTACCCCACACAGGCTACCCCGGACTGAAGCCAAAGATAACTAATCGCCAATTTAGGTTTAAATACATTGCGGGCTGTAGTCCGACATAAAGTGGGGAGACCTCACAGTTAGCAAATGATATATTGAATATGAAAGTTCACCAGTGTTTACTAATAAATCGAGAACAAACACGGTTTCATAGTGTAGCGACCTTAAACACCAGTATAACTGCAACCTATGTGGTCCACAATCAAATTTCATTTATTCATCCACTCCGTGTTGGTTATCGTGTAATTAATTAAACAAAGCACCATACCTCTATAATTAACTCAAAAACAACGCCCGAATGACCAAGCCTTCCACATACTCATCCGTTTCATTCAAATTGAGTAAACTTCAGACCGACCGCTTGCACACCGTCATCAAATAATCAAAACATCGATGCACACTGAAAACTCTGACTCATAATTATTCAAAAAAGAGATTGCATAAACAACACACTGCAACTAATCATTCTTGTAATTGCATCGGAGCCCACCACTTGCCCCAATGCATAAAATTTGATTTAGAAAAGGAGAAAACGAAAAAAAAAAAATGATAACCACCACCACCACGTGGTTAAATCTACTTACCACCCGATCCGTTATGACCTCCTCCTTGCCGTCAGGATGCCATATAACGCGAATCTCTCCCTTTGCCAGAATATCAAATTCATCATCGTCGTCCCCAGAGAATGCCTCCGAATTCTCGAGCACTAGACCGAATTTAACTCGACCCTTTTTGTCGATTCGAAACACTTCATCTTCGTAGAAATATTGATTGTCCACAAAAGTGGGTCCTGTAGCAGGATTTTCCCGAACTATAATAGGCGGCGGCTGTTGATGGGGTTGTGACGGTGACGGAGGAGGATTCGTTGATTGTGGTGCTGTCGAAGTCACCCCAGTTGCCATAATCAATTGAGCATCTAGTTGTGTGATGTTAATTTTGAAGGAATTTCTCTTTTCTAGTTGTTTCCTTTGAATCTGGAAGTTGCACTTTGAGTCAATTTTTTATTTTTTTGTGGGCCTTCCCGAACGATCACCCTTTTCTTCTGCGGAATTAACGGCAAATTGTTTTTTTTTTCCTTCTCTCGACACACCGCAGGAATAGTTTTTCTTTTGAAGAAATTTTGACGGCTGCTCACGTACACTGAACTGTGAATCGGTGTGTACTCTTTTTTAATGGTGGGCTTTGTGTATTGGCCGCTAGAGGGTGTATTATTGAACAGCTGATTGTCGATAGAGAGAAATTCAAATATTTTGATGGCAATTGAAAATTGTATTGCATCTCGCTAGGCTTTCTTCTGAATTCAAGTTTTTGGCGGTTTGTGAGTTAATTTGAATGAAATATCCTGCAAAGGAGCACGAATTAGGATATTATTGGAGGAACTGAAAAAAACTGTTGAATGCCGAAGGAATAGGGTCTGTCGTCAACTTTGGAATGGCGTGAAGAGCCTATCTTACCTCGCAAGTGAAAACAATGTAGTACCCCATTGTACATTCGGATTCGATCTGATGATCTTGCATTCTCGTCCTCTATTGAGATAGTTACGTCTACTCAATTGGTTTTTCCGGACATTGTGTGACGAGGCTTTGGTGCCGGAATACGTTACCCGTTACTTCGGGTAATCCTGTCGGTATCTGCTCCCGCTGGTATGGTTGATTTCGGCGTGGTGTCTCGGCGTCTATCATGGTGATGTACTCATTAGGCCCAATCCATAAATTGCGCAGCTTCTCGTGAAAAAGTGATGGTTTTTCGTCGGCAAGCGTTTGTCCACATAGGAGAAGATGAAGTTGGGTCTCGGCTAAATCTCAGAAACTTCCAACAACGGAGAACTTATTGTAATCGAGGTTTAGAGGCGCTTTTTTGGAATCGCTAATATATTACGCTATGTTGTGGCAGCTTAACGACTACTACTACTGCTTCGCTAAGATGTCTCCCCGTTAAGCTCTTCAATAACAATGAGGTAGGTAGATCTAGCGGTCTGGATAGCAAACGGTGGTTTAAAGAAAGTGAAAGTGAAACGAAATGGCTCCAGCTGCCCTCAACCACAAATAATAAATCTATACAGATGTCTCATTCATATGGGAAGTTGTGTCCTATGAAAATGAAATCGAGCTAAAAAAAAGAGCTTTTTAATAAGCTGCAAGCACGCAGTATCGAATGCTGATAGATTATAGGAAACTAAATGCTGTTACCATAGCTGATCGGTATCCAATCCGGACATTAACAACGTTATTGCTCAACTGGGCAAAAGTAGTTTCTTCACCGTTCTCGACGTAAAAAGTGGATTTCACCAAATTCCTTTGAAAGGGTCCGATGTAGAAAAAACTTCGTTTTCCATTAATAACGGAAAATATGAGTTCGTAAGATTACCGTTCGGATTAAAGAATGCCCCGGCAATCTTCCAACGCACTCTGGACGATATACTGCATCAGTATATTGCGAAGTTTTGTCATGTGTACATAGATGACATTATCATCTATAGCGAGGACGAAGCACAACACGCTAGCCACATTAAAGACATTTTTAATACTTTACGCGAAGCAAACATGAAGTTCCAACTGGACAAGTGTACATTTTTTGAAACAGAGGTCGAATTTTTAGGATTCCTAATATCAGCAAACGGTATTAAGACTAATCCCGGGAAAGTAGCATCTATTCTTGACTTTCCAATACCTAAAACCCTGAAACAACTGAGGTCATTTCTTGGCCTTTCGGGATACTACAGACGCTTCGTCAGAGACTACGCGAAACTCGCAAAACCCCTTTAAGAGGGGAGGATGGTTGCCATAAGTAAAGATATATGTAACCTTCTAGTAATTAGAGCCGTAAAAGTTGCCACACAAGTTAATAACATTTCATTTAGTAAAATTCTTAAATGTGAGTCATTTAACGAACAAGTAATTTGTAATAGTAATAATCTTGTCGAGATAAGCAACACCACTTGCATCCCCAACCTCTTAAAAAGCCAAGTCCCATCATGTGTTATCATTAACAATCAGCACATACCTACAGTCGATTATTTTTCTTAATCAATTTAATGGGTCCGCGAATATCAACAATGACACCCTTAAGTTAAAAGGGTCATCATAAGTCATCATAAAGAACGTCAATACCACAGTCAAAATAAATGGTAGATTATTTAGAGAAGAAGAAGCTACCAACTACCAGCCATTACCTGCAATATTACAACCTATACCTGTCGAGAAAAACATGGAAGAGGTACTATCTTTGGAGATGCTAAAGGAACTACTATACAAGTCAATGGAACCGAACAGATAAGTTTGCTAAAAATTAATGTGATAACCACTTAAATGTGAGCAGCGACATCTAGATTTACAGAGCAGAAGGTGTCGATACTCGAAGACCAGAAGATTTCGATACTTGAATAACAAAGTCTCGACCATTGATGACTGGAGAGTGGAATCGAATTTTCCCGCAAATTGGAAATTTTATGGGACGCTGGATGGTGAGGATTGTTCTCGAAGTATGTTATTCGAGTATAAATACCAGCATCCCAAGATATGGAAGGGAGTTCATCAGTTGAATTTGAAGTGTTAATTAGGAGAAGTGATTAAGTGGTTTAAGTAAAAGATAAGAAAAGTATAAGCGGTTGAGAAATTGGATTGTATTGAGAGAAACAATTAAATAGTGAATTGTAATTGTACTGAATAAAGGTATTTGTATTGAAAAGTATAAGTTCTATCATTTGTACCCACACAAACATTTTACATTAATAGTCAACGCAAGCCTAGTAATGATTCTGATTACGCTAACAATAGTTTTCTGGTATTTCCGAAGAACGAAAAAACGAGGAAATAAGAAGACCAGCATCCTTAGTTAATGGAATAGAAGACCTATCACTTCACATAAGTTCAGTACCGTCGAACGAGGGCGTTCGAAATTAAGGGTGGAGGAGTTAAGAACGCAAATATTTAATTCCTCAAATAATAATTTACTGTTCCCGTCAAACCAAATGCTGACACAACGTCTGGACCATCTATCACCTGTGCAATGCCATGCGTAACCATCACGTACTGTAACGGTAACCAGAGAATACCTGTGGAAACATACTCACTGTTGGGTGCATGATTGGATCATGTGGAATAGTATTTAAGGTAGATTAAGAAACATTGTAACTCAGTCTAAGTTTTTATTTGTAAGGGGTAACTCTGCCCAAAAATTAAGTAAAGTTTTCTTTTCTAAAAATTTTTTAATAAAGAAATAAATAATTTACATAAGCGCAAGAGCAATTTGTAGTGAGGACATTAAGTACCTACAAAATTTGATAAATTTAAAAGCATTAAGCAACATCGAACTTATTCAATATTCGGAAAATATTTATATTTACGAGTACATATTTGCTCCCTTTACTTTCAAGTTATGTAAAAGGTGGTTTTTAAAACTATACACAATATATTTTTATATAAAGATCGAAAATCTTCAATTTCGCGACTCGGGGACAATGTAGTAAGGTACGGACGAATATATGTTAGTGCGAACAAGTGGAATGGGATCTCAACCAACTTGGAGTGTAGCACCGCCGGAAACAGCAGGCCAATTTTTAATAAAATAAAATAATTAAAAATAAAAAAATAATAAAAATAAAAATCCATTGAAAAATAAGTGGACAAAACTAAAGCACATGTACCCTGATATAATATTTTTTATAATATGCATCAAAGATTACTGTTTTTCTTTTCAAAAACATTCTAAACAATGGAAAAAAATTATTTGTGTGTGATCGGCGGCGTTTTAAATCGGAAGCTTAAATTGTGTTTAATTGTGACAAAAAGGTGATATAATGGCTCGTAATAAGTATTCTGACGAAATAAAAGAAGAAATAGTTTCTAAAATTAAAAGCGGTAAATCAGTAACATTTATTGCAAAAAAAGTTGGTATAAGCTATTCGGTGATTTCGCGAGTAATAGCTCGATTTCATGCTCGAGGAAATGTCCAAACGGTACACAGTGGTGGTAGACCCCGAAAAACGACCAGTCGCGAGGATAAAAAAATTATAAGGTTTATTAAAAAAGGATCCCTTTACTATATATCCTCAAAATGTGTACAAAAAGAACTGGGACTTGAGATCTCAAGTAGGACAATGATAGTGGCTTAAAATCATATCGTCCTGTAAAAAAGCCATTTATTTCTCTAAAAAATCATAGAGAATCTATGGGGAATTGTAGATCAAAGGATTGACCGCACGAAATGCAATAATTTGGACTCACTGCTACGACAAGCACAAATTGCCTGGAATAACATCGCAATGCATACTATTGACAATCTAATTGCCTCAATGCCTCGTCGATGTGCTGCGGTAGTCAAACATAATGGATATGCCACTAAGTATTAGTTTCAAAAACTATTTTTGTGTTATTTGTTTATAAATTCGAAAATGTGCTTTAGTTTTGTCCACTTATTTTTCAATAGATTTTTAATTATTTTATTTTATTAAAAATTAGATAGGATTTAACGTAAAATGAATAATTGTAAATCAAAGAGTAATATTTTCTGAAAACGAAAATATAAAAGTTTTTAAACTCTCATAAGCTTCTTTAATATTCTTGACTTTTTTCCTATATGACCATTTTTCGTGCTATAGTTTTGGCAGCCTTAAAATCGATAAGCAGGAGGTGGGTGTCGATCTGGAGTTCTTAGGTTTTTTTAGGATCTGCCGGAGTGTAGAAATCTGATCGATTGTGGTCTTTCCTGACGTGAAACCGCAATGATAGGGACCATTCAGGTTGTTTACGATGGGTTCAATCAAATCAATCCCAGAAGAAACATGTTTTTATAAGTGGTTTTGTCAAATGAGTCCGGACTTGGCCCCGTGAGACTTTTTTTTATTCCCCAAACTTAAAACGTACCTTAAGAGTAAGGGTTCATCACGGTAGAAAATGTAAAAAAAAGCTACGACCAAGGCTTTGAAGGCGATAATAGAAATTGCCTTCCAGCATTGCTACGAAGAGTGGCAGAATCGTTGGAATTGCTGTGTACGCTCTCAAGGGACCTACTGTGAACGTGGCAATTTATTGTATGTTTGATGCATTTGTATATACCACGTATATATTCCAATATATGTATATAATATTATCTATATATTTACCTGTATGATAATTGATCACTGCTCTGGCCTACTTAAGTAAAAGTAAAGGCAGCTTAAGTACAAAATTTAAAAACTTATTCTAAGAAATTACATGTTTTCACAAATTGTATTTTATTAATTTGTTTCGAATACTTTTCAAAAGATGTGGGATATCATACATTCCATATATGGATTTGTTTTTGTAAATAGAGCTAAAGGTTTTTTCATTTATACTAAGCTTACTATATAAACTACGATTAGTGAAGATATTTATTTGGTTCGAGGATTTGTTAGGGCATCGCCTTCCACGCTTTACCAGAGGAGGGACAATGGACATGCAAGTGGCCTAAGTGCACCTCAACGAGAGTACAGTCTGTATGCATCCTGAAGAGATATAGCATCTACAATTGAAGTCCAGCTGTCTGAAAGCCTTAGTCTACTACGCAGGCAGCTCTAACGTAGGTTTAGTACCTGATAATTCCTCCTTTAAATATTATAAAGATCCACTGTTGATCTAAGGAGTCCTATTGAATCTGTGTTATTCCAAAGAAACCTTTCTGGTGAGAAGTCTCATATCTCGCCGAGAGCGCGCTCCTGGCAATGTCATTTTTAGTGCACCTATTGTCTGGTTTTTGAGCAAACAAGCGACAAACATGATCCAACAGACAATATAGCTACGTGGAAGCTTAAACAAAGACAAAGACCGTCCCAACGTATTCTTAGTTTCTTAGAAGTCCTTCTTTAAATATTACTTATACATATTGCAGGTTCAATGGTGATCTCAGGAGACTTATGGAAATAAATCAAAATAAAACTCTTCAATGATAAGCTCCATGTCCAAAAAGATGGCCTCTTCAATCCTAAGACTGAAAACTCTTTCCTAATGTACCAATTGTCTATAAGAGCAACAGTTGGTAGGCACGATAAATAGACTAGTACAGCTGCTTCAATTGCATATTCCTGAACGTATGTGGATGTCGGAAGCATAAAGATCCTGAAGGGGAATGCCGGACAGTATGTTCTATAGCAGTGGGGACAGGAGGCTACCCGGCCTAAAACCTTTGCGCGAGTTATGTATATACAAAACAAACAGAACCAATTTACAAAAAATTAGTACAAGCAGTGAAGACACTATGTCATTGCGCCTTTTTCTAGCTTGGTCTGTATGTAATTTTGATGTCTTAAGTTTTATGGCGCCCTCTGACGGGAAAAGATCGCATTTTTTGAAAAAAGTGTTTCATGTAAAAGAATTGTAATTTTTCACGCAGATTATGAATCTGTCAAAAAAAAATAGGAGTTCCCATTAAAAAATCAAAAGTGACCTTCGTTTGACCTTGAAAATGGGGCTCAAGGTCAAACTTGTGGTCACCATCCTATGTCCCCTTCAGAACCTTGTGACTTTTGTCTGAAACATTTTTCGCGATATCGCGTATTTTTCGAGTAATTTGGATGTCTCAAGTTAAAAAACTCACCCAGTATACATAGAGACATACGATGGGCGTTCAATATATTCTCGGTATCGATATGAAGAAAAATGCGAATTCAATTTAAATTGTTTTTATTTTTCAATATAATCTCCCCTAACATCAATGCATTTGTTACATCTTGAGATAAGCTTTTTTAAACCCTCAAAAAAATAAATTTCCTCTTTTTCTGCAAAATACCCATTTATTGCCGACTTGAGTTCTTCATCATCCGAAAATCTTTTTCCACGAAGACATTTTTCAAATCCGGAAACGGCAAATAATCACTAGGGGCAAGGTCTGGACTATAGGGTGGGTGTTGGATTTCTTCGAAACCACAATCTCGCGCAGCAGCCTTGGAAACTCGCGCCGTGTGAACAGGAGCGTTGTCATGAAGAAGCAACACACCCGCTGCGAGTTTACCCCGTCTTTTCTTTTTAATTTCCTCCCGCAAATTATGCAAAGTGGAAGCGTAGGATGTGGCGTTGATGGTTTCACCTTTTTTTTTTGTACTCAATGAGCAAGATTCCCTTTGAGTCCCAAAAAACTGTGGCCATGAGCTTCCCGGCAGACGGAGTGACTTTGAACTTCTTCGGGGGGTCTGTTCCTTTTTTATGCCACTGCATGGACTCTTGTTTGCTTTCAGGGTCATAGTGGTGGATCCATGTTTCGTCCCCAGTAACAATTCGATCCATAACACCGTCCGCGTTCTCACTACACATCTCCAAAAGCTCTCTACAGCATGCGATTCTCACTTTTTTCTGAGGCGCTGTGAGCATTCGTGGCACCCACCTTGCACTGACCTTTGAAAGGTTAAGATGGTCATGAAGAATGGTGTGAATGGTACCAATTGAAAGCTTGGTGATCTCTGCCATCATTTTCATCTTTATTCGGGCATCCTCAAGAACAAGTTTTTCGACTTCTTTGATGCTTTCTCCCGTACAAGCAGTAGCCGGGGCGCCGGAGCGGGGGTCGTCTTCAATGCTCTCTCTGCCTCTCTTGAACTCACTTGACCACTTTTGCACAGTTGATAATGAAGGTGCGGAACCCTGGTAAACAGCCACCATCTCTTCATGAATAATTTTTTGACTTTTTCCTTGCTTAAGCCCAGTACTGTGTTCGATTCCACGTGAAATTTCCCGAAAAACTCCATATAAAAAAAACTGCTCGTGAAATAATTGTCAAAATTTCCAAATATTTCCGCCAAAGTAGTACTCTGTTTCCTCTCATGAAATATTATCAACATGAATCTAAGCAGTCGCCTGCAACATTTTTTCACGCCAATTTAAATGCCTGTGCCATTTAAATGTACGTGAAAAGTGACAGATAAGAGAAAAACTGACAGTATCCGAGCTGAAGTCACAGAATTCCTTGATTTGTTTGTGTATTCTCTTTATTCTTTGTATTTTTTTAGTTGTTATATTTTTAACTTTCCGAAAAGACAGAATTGCCGTATCCAGAAATACCAAAAAGAAAAACAATATTCATATATCAGATGCCAGATGTAACTATCTACTCCGCTGACTTTTCCCAGCAACATTTATTTTTGAAACGTCATATTCCACGACTGAAAAATGTATGTTGCCAGTGGATTTTCACGTGAATGAACAGAGTACTAGCCTTTAGTGAGAAATTTAATTACAGCGCGATGTTCAATTTTCACCATCATCGTCTCAGTTGCCATTATGATTCTGTTTAACTAGAGATAAAACGCGAATTAATAATCACATTTATATGAAATTTTACATGAATGCACTAAAATAATAGTATTACTTGATAAATAAGTCAATTTATATATACAACCACAGATTCACCCCGATACCGAAAATATGTTGAACGCCCCTCGTAACTCGCGTGCTACCTGGTTTAAGTTACATGCTGTTAAAAGTGTAAACTCCCAACTGGAACTTTGATAGGTCACAACTATATTGCAAATAACTGGATATGTTGATCATGAGCGACAAAATTTCCCGGAATGTTTGCCGTAAGGAAACATTATTAATATCCGGGCCTAGAGATGCGCTTAGGCTTTAGAAACTAGTCTGTGTTGCTGATATTGACAAGAGACTCGAAAATCTTGTTAAATTACAAATGGGTAGGCCCTTCGTTTAAGTGCTTGGGTTCTGACAGGGGAAACAAGGAGTACGAAAATCCTGCGAATATTGTATAATACTAGGCACCAGGCTGGGTAGAGTAGAACATGAGAAATTTGAAAGTCTGTGCTTTTATTAGTGTTACTAATCTACATATTCCTGGATATTTCTGCACTTTGTCTGAACCATTGTCGATCCTATAGAAAATTTTGCTAACAAAAAAGTTGTCCAACAAAATCAGTTTTATTTATCTTAGTTATCACACTCGACAATCATTGGTGGGGCATATTCTGAATGCTTAACTCCAAATGAGTACGCGCCACCGGTTTTTCCAGGCTTGTATTCCATAAGGTTGTACGCATTTGATCCAGGACCGCATTTTTTCGCATGGAAAATGTTATTCCCGATCATGGTGTATGCCGGATTTTGCTTCAACTTAACATTTAAGTCTGTTCTTCCATACGCAGCTGGACCAGGAGATCTTGGCTTCGTGGGTATGTTAGTGATCATTCCCCTTTAAAAGAGAAAAATATGTATATCAAAAGATTTTCATACAAGAGCAACAACTTGGTCCACTTACATGCTAAAAGATGGAATACCCGGCTTTACCTTACCAACATCGAACATGTAAGCATTTGCACCTGGATACGGATGTTTAAATCGGAAATGATCCTTCAATCCGATTGAATAAGCCGGAGCATTTGTACCCTTAAAAATGGGTTTCTTGTGATTATCGTGCGCTCCAGGACCGGGACCTTTACTTTTTTCTAAAAATGAATATTCAAATGTCTATTTTCAAACATGGTTTTTGTTGCAACTCACCTGGTATCGGAGTTAATGGTGACATTGTGTAATGATGAGCTTTATTAATCCCATAGCGAGTAATATTTTCGATTTTATAGGCACCCGGGCCGGGACTGACCCTTTTATCCAATGTTTTTATTGTGCTTCCAAACGAATATTGAGGTAATCTCTTCTTGCGGACATCATGTTTTTCGAAACCGACTTCAGTCGGTAGTCCATATGCTCCCGGTCCCGGTCCTGTAATAAAAGTTCCCCTTGATTTGATACAAAGAATAGTTAATCTATCACCTAAAGGCTTCCTGCTCATATTTTGTTGGGTTTTTGATATGTTTTCGGAAAAACTTAAAAAAGAAAAGAATTTGTAAAATTTTGTTCTTATTTGCCAAAAAGCTCGAAAGGTTGTGATTTGAAAAATTATTGTTTTTTCTGACAGAAAATTTATTGGGAATTGACTGGTTAAAAAATTTAACTTAAAAGTGTCTTTCCTTTGCTCTTTTAATCAGACAGATGGTGGATATCTGACGATGATCCAAGGGCGCCATTTCAACTACCGGACAAACTGGTTGAGGTTTAAATACGAATATACGAGTATGAAAGCCTCTTGAAGGGAAACCTGCAACACATATGTAGCCTGATCGTCCTGGAGAAGAAGTCTTAGGGTATTACGGTGCATGCGTATTCTGGCGAACTGTGATTCTAACGTATATATCAGAACAAATCAAGCCTTGTACTTCTATGAGACTGGCTACAGTGCACGAAATGAGTGCTGTTGCAGATGGTTCTGACGTATTCTTCTAAGTCACAGCTCGTAAAAATACGGATCTGATCCACTGTAACCTAATGCTAGGCTCAGGGCCGGTTCGATGAATTTTGGCGCCCGGCGCAGAATAATAATAATAGCGCCCCTTAAAAATGTAGATATAAGCAATATGAGTAAATTTTAAAACGATCGCAAAATTGAAAATATTTAATTATGTATGTATACATTTCCACATCACCCAAGGAGGTAGAATACTAATGCGTTGTTTTTTTAGAGGTTTCCCCAATAGGCCTATTCCTTTATAAATATAAATACAAATTAGTGCTGTTCAGAGTTTTGACTGGGAAAGTAATTCTGATCATAAGCGTGTGTCAAAACAAACCCAAAATTCCCTAACGAAATCGGTCACCTAATGTTGAAGACCACCGGTCTTCTAACATAAAGGTATTTAAAATGGGTTCTAGAGAAAACAATTCTAGAACAAACAATTTCGCGCCGTTGCAGTACCTACCGGATTCGGACAACGAAGACATAGACTATGATGAAGTTTTATCTCCATCCGCCTTGGATAAAAAAGCAAAAATCCCCTCGGTGTGCGTTTTGCAAAAATCCCTCCACGAAATCTAAGGTCTCCTTCGCGAAAATAAAATTGACAATTATTTTGTGAAAAAGATGAGTATCGGCATCAAGGTTTCTTGTGCAAGACTAGAATCTCATCAAAAACTATGCAATGCACTTAAAATAAAAAACACTCAGGACCTATCAACGTCAAGGTCATTTAAAGTTATTTTGTATGGACTTGATGATTAACATATAGAAGAGCTAAAAGCTGAACTAGAGTCAATCGGGTCGAAATGTCAAAACATTAAGCTTATTAAAAAGCAGTATAATCGTTTCGTCGATGTAGTTTTTCTCGAAAGCGGATCTATTCGACTCGGAGAGCTTAAGAAAAACTTCAGATCGGTCTTTAAGACTCAGATTAAGTGGGATTTCTCAAGAAGAAAATTATACCGCGTTAAGCAGTGTTATAACTGCCAAATGTATGGACACGGCGAGAAAAACTGCCACATCAAGACTCATTGCGCTATTTGCCCCGAGTGCCACAAAATTGATGAATGCGCTTCAAAAAATTTAAATGCGCCAACTGCAATGGAACACACAAATCAACTGATCTTGCATGTGTTAGTCGTCAAAGTTTTATGGAAATGAGAGAAAAGCTCTCTGTCAAAAACAAAACAAAACGTGTTAGAAGGGCAGAACTAACTTTTGAAGCCAACATCATGGATTTTCCCTCACTACCAGTAAATTGAAGTCTATCAGCTAGCATGACACCCAAAACTGCAAACACCTTCAACTACAACACATCGACTGTATGGACCAAAACTACCAACAATAATGACATGAAGAACCACGAAGAGCTCTTTTCTCTCGAAGAAATAAATTCACTCACTGCAGAGATGATCACCTTGCTCGATAATTGTACTACTAAGGCAGAACAATTTAATACCATAGCAAAGCAATTAAATTTCTGTATAAAACTAAGTAATGAGTTTATGTAGCTTAAACATAATATGTTGGAATGCTAGAAGCATTCGAGGAAAGCAATTAGAATTTTATTCTTTTCTTAGTAAATTTAATATTGACTTAGCATTAGTTTCTGAGACATAGTTAAACTCAACAGATCGTTTGTTTAATTCCCTGTATAAATGTTATCGTTTGGATAGGGAAGCGAACAGTTGTGGCGGTGTTGACGTGGTAATAAAACGATTGTTAAAGCATAAAGTACTTCCTATTATAAAAATTAAATTAATTGAAGCCATTGGTATTGAAATTCCTTTTGTTAATGATCTATCGCTAAAAATTTATAGCTCTTATTTCCCAAGTGGGGCAACCTCACCTCAAAAAAGAGTCGATCTCCGCAATGACCTTCTACGATTAATTAATACTACCGATTTGTTACTAATAGGTAGTGACTTTAACTGCAGATATAGGCGTTGGGGTTGCCTTAGAGCTAATCCTTGGGGTAACATTCTAGCTGACCTAAATTTAAGACATCCTTTTGAAATTCCTTTTCCACCAAATCCTTCTTACATTCCATCTAGTAGAAATAGAAACCCATCCACATTAGATCTATTTGTTAGAATATGATTGACCTCTTTACTCCGCCTATAACCCTTAATGAACTAAGTTCCGACCATTTATCTGTTAAGTGTAGTGTAATAGCTTCTATAGTGCAATGCACAAACCAAGTCTATGACTTTGGAAATGGAAATTGGAACTTGTTTAGGAGCCTGACTAAGGTCAGAAAATTCTCTGGTTGAAAATAACAGCCCATCTCACATTGATAAGAATGTAAATTCTTTTACTCATGCCATTTTGGAAAGCGTTGAACAGTCAGTGCCAAAAGAACGGTCGTAAGACATTACATTCTTGAAATGATAGCACTAAGAAACACTTGCAGATCCAGATGGAGACGTACAAGAAATGACTTCTATTTCGTACAATATAAACAAATGAATGCTCTAGTTAAATATGCTATAGCCAACTTTAGAAACCAATCGTGGAACAAAAGACTACAAGTTTTAGATAAGGGTAGCCAACCATTCTGGAATGTTATTAAAATAATAAAAAAAAATACCTATATTCTTTTCACTAAAGGTTGGTATCTCTGTAATGTTTTTTTGCCCCGAAAAAGCAAATTTGCTTGCAGTTAACTTTTTTAAAAGTCATTCGAGAACTAGTAGTGCTTCGACAACAACGCACAATCAATCTTCCGTTGACCAGTCAGTTAACTTTGTTAATTCACATTCCTCTTTTAATGATATTACTCTAATACCCCTTAAGGAACTAAAAGATATTATGAGTAATTTAAAAACGAGGAAAGCCTCCGATTTTGATGGGATAAGAAACCTCTGTCTTAAAAATCTCCCAGATTTTGCTTTTAACAAATTGACGGATCTCTTTAACAACTGCCTTAGATTGGGATACTTCTCAAATGACTGGAAAACTGCTAAGGTAATTCCAATTTTAAAACCTTGGAAAGCACCTGACTTGTAGTTACAGGCCAATTAGTCTGCTAAGTTCACTTAGTAAGTGCCTGGAAAAAATTATAAAGAACAGAGTTCTAACTTTCGTTGCTAACAGTGCAATTTTGCTCCCAGAGTATTTGGATTTAGAGCTTTTCACAGCAGTATTCATCAAGTGCATCGGATCACAAATCATGTTAAAAAAAATCTGTCAGAGGTAGAAGTACTGGCATGGTCATCTTGGACATGAAAAAAGCGTTCGATACTGTTTGGCATGATGATTTGATTCATAAGCTAGTAGTGAATTTTAAATTTCCCTTACATTTAATTAAAATCATTCAGTCATTTCTATCCTCCCGAAGTTTCAAGGTATCCATCAACCAGAGCCTTCAATATATATACGTCAGATTTCCCCAACTTGAACAACTGTGATATTGCCCTATTTGCAGACGATACGTGTATTTATTCCTCAGATGCAATCGGTTTCAATGTTGAAACTAATCTGCAATCAGGATTAAATGCTGTCGAATCGTATTGTAGTAAATGGAAAATTAAAATTAATCCTACAAAAACTCAAGCTATTTTCTGCACACGTAAAAGGAAAGCTTGTCTACTTCCAAGCAACAATCTTCAAATCAACGGTGCACAAGTCGAGTGGAAGTCGAATGTAAAGTATCTTGGCATTCACTTAGATAAACACTTAACATTCAATCTTCATATTCAGGAAGTCACTATAAGGATTCTTTACCCATTCATATGCAAAATTCAAAATTGAATGATGCCAATAAATTATTAAATTTTAAAGCTATTTTCCAAGCAATTATATTCTACGGCTCTCCTGTTTGGGAGTGCAATAAGTCATCTGCGCAAATAGCACAAAACAAACTACTCAAAATGATGCTAATGTAGAAATGGTTACAAATAGAATCGAACAACTTTATCGCCAATATACGAGTATGTTAATATCTCTTGCTTATCATTATCGCCGATAATGACTTTATTTCCAGCTTAGCCTCACGAGAGTATGACTTAATTATTTTGAATTTATTTATATATTCACTTGTTAAATATTTATTTATTTATTTATTGAATTATTTATTTGTTAATATATTTCTAAATTTATTTATTTATTTATTTATCTATTTATTTATCTATTTATTTATTTATTCATTCATTTATTTAGTTGTTCCTTTGGTGTTATATATTTTTTGTTGTTACTTATCTATTTCTACATTGATCTATTAATTTATTTATTTATTCATTTTGTAATTTACTTATATTGTCACTCAATGTTATAATTGCTTGAAATCAATTGTTGTAACCACTTCTCTCTTTCTCGCTGAGACATAATGCTATCCTATCTTTAATGAAGGTTTTTACTTTTCTTTGGTACTTTAAACCAAATCTCTATAAAATGATAATTGTATCTAAAAGACTGTAAATTTGAGCCACAATAAATATCTATCTATCAATCTAAATATAAATTAAAAAAGTTCAGATAAGGTTTACTTGTTAAACATTTCATTAAATATCAAATTAAATACGTTCACGCAACTATTGAATAAATAATAAACCATACACATATTATTGCACTTGCGTGTTTTTTTTTGGTAAAAAGTTATTGCCCAGTAAAAGAAAAAAGATGAAAAGGTTTAAAGCTAAAATTAAATTACCTACATTTTACAAGAATAAGGTTTCTTTAAAGAAGTCACAAAAAAACATAAACTAAAGAAATAAAGTTTGGTATTTCCATAGGCAAAAAAGTTTAAAATTAAAAAGAGTGTTGCCTTATGGTGCCTTGAAATTGATCTTACGGGCCTTTGTTTTGGCAAAACCTTCCACTAGAAAATTACTATCAAGCTCCGACATAATTTCTTTTTCAAATGATATGGTTGCCAAAGATACCAATCGTTCCTGGGACATTGAAAAACGTAAGAAATTTTTAAGTTTGGAAAATTAGCGTTTTCCTGATGCTATAGTAACCGGTAAAGTTAAAACTATTCTTAGGGCTATAACAGTATTTGAAAAAAGAGTCTTCATATTTCTGTTATGAATAAGATTAAAAATGTTCATAGCGGAATCATTTTCATTGATTAAAGTTGACAACATGATGATTTCTCGATAAAATTCCGAGCCACTTACATTGGGTTTTTCAATAAGGACTTTACAACTTTTTTTTAAATAAAATGCAAACCATTTGAGATATTTCAAAAACTTTATTATCGGCTTGAATTACAATCAAAACATTTATGAATGGAGCTCGACTTCGTTTGTGATAGTTCAACAAGGGCTTCATAAACTTCTCCTAAGTATAGTTATAATGGGCTGATCGCATCTATTCTGCTCTCCCATGTGGTCATACATAGGGGTCTTAGTGTCAAACTTATAAGATGTTTTTTCCGAACCGACCATCTGTTTACAGAGCTAGAGAAAAAAAAAATATAAACTCTCACCCGTGTCAAAAAATGCCACTGCGTCAAAAGAACACTAAACAGCCTCAAGGATGACTAGATTCAGCGAATGTAAGGATCATGGGACGAACAAGACTTACAGTTTGCACGAGTTGCAGAAAATTGCCGTTGCCTTGTTCGAGTAAAACACCGGAGCTTCCTCTAAATGCTAAAGACTGTGTAGCAAGGAATTGCACGAAAATAATAAGCCGTTTCAGGACATTTCTCCAATGTTCAGTTTCCTTGGCCATCTGGTTTTGCTTTCCAGAGTCTATTGCTATTTGCCTTTTTGCAAACCTAAATCTAAATCTCTACAAGCCCAAAAAGCTGTCATATGTAAGGGACTTGTCTCATGTTCTTGAATAGCCATTGACAAGTGACTCCAGTCACTATAACCTGTGCTGGACACTCCTTTTCGCTCGCGAAAATAAGAGACAGCAGAACCAAAAGACAGAGTCCGAAGATTTCGAGTAAACTAACCAAGCCCTTAATGTTTTCTCACCATTTTTTAAATCTCTTTGGTAAAAACGGGTACTAAACTTTCTGCTTTTAGTTACATAGAAATCAAAATTTTCTAATAATTGGCCATATTTTAGAATTTTAAATTTGGCCATAATTTAGAATCTTCAAATGCTGGTAAAACATTAATTGCACTACTTCAGCATCATCTAACACATGTAAGGTTGATGCTGCCTGAACTGGCTCTGCAATATTTTCTGTAGGCAATAAATTATTGCAACTTAGGCTGATGTCAGAGTGGCCGCGATAAGCTATGCGATGCGAGAAGCGGCAGTGTTAAATGTTGTGATGAAAAAAACAGACGGAATCCATCCACTCAATCAAAACCGTTTGGAAGGCGAATTTCAAACATTGTATACGAATTGAAGGCAGTTCCCAGAAAAATTTTTTAATTACACACGAATATCAATAATTACTTTTGACTATATTTTGGAGAAAATTAATAGGAAGTTGGAAAAATGCTGGTCAAATTTTGTTCCTCACCCCATAACGCCTTGTGAAAAACTGATAATAACTTTGAGGTAACTTTGTTTTTTACACATTTATTTATATTTATTACTTTACATGTATGATAGTGTGTATTTATATTTAGTTATTTGGGGGCTGCATCGTCTGTATTACCCTCATCAAAATGAGAAAAAACAATCTTTTGAATTTCCATTCTGCAAAGAAGTTTTTTTCGCATATCCATATTTTTCATATATGGCAGAAGGCTCTCAAAAAAAAATTAAGTCATTGTCAGCCTTTGGTACACTGACTTTCTTTCCCAATAATTTAAGTTTCTCCTTTTCAATGGCCAGTAGTTGAGACGGCACGCTTAATTTCATTTTTTTCTTTTTTGGAGTAAAAGACTCTTCTTCATCGGAGTTTCATAAATCAGCCAAGTTTTGCGCCAACACAGTGTCTTGCGAATCTTCAAACTCTGGAATACTTAAACTACTATTGGAGCAGCCGGTCTCCAAATTGCCGAACGATTGCCTAAGCTTTATTTGGTCTTTCAAAAATATTAGTGCCTCAAAAGGAATAATGAGGAATAATGATCAGCATCAGGTCCACAATCTCCTGACTTTTCAATCGGCCTCTTTTTATATTCATTTCGAAACTGGTCCCGAAGATTTTTCCACTTTTTCTTTTAAACAGTCCTCTGAAAGTTAATGTAATGTAAGTTAATAATAAATATGTAATAATGAAAAAAAAAATTAACTAGTTGCAGGTATTTAGCAACGGGGGCATCATTTGCATCATTGGCATATTCATTTAAAGTAGGAAGGACTGCAGTATCTGTTATTGTCAAGGAAACCATCACAGAACTTTGGGAGGAGTTGCAGCCAAAGCATATGCTACAGCTTACAAAAGAAATGATTAGTCAGATAGCTGACGAATTTTGGAAATTGTGGAACTTTCCAAATTGTGCTGGGGCTATTGATGGGAAACACATTCGCATTCAGTGTCCACCTCATTCAGGATCTATGTTTTACAATTAAAAAAAAATTTTCTCAGTAGTTCTTCAAGGAGTAGCTGATGCTAATAGTAAATTTATTGCTATTGAAGTTGGAGGATGTTGGCAAACAAATATTAAAATGCCCCATGTTTTTGTAGGCGATGAAGCTTATCCACTATTGACACGCTTTTGAGGCCATACTCAAGCCGCACTATTAATGCTGAAAAAGAGTATTTCAACAGCCGGCTCTTTCGAGCGCGCAGGTGCATTGAATATGCTTTTGGAATAATGACTTCCAAATGACGTTTGCTCTGAAAGCCAATTGAAACGGATCCTGATTTCGTTGATCTTATAATAAAAGCTATTAGTATTCTTCATAACACAATTATTGACCTTGAAGGAAGTCCCAATGTCCATCGACACACACACACACGCATTGAAAATAATGGAAGTGAAGAGGCATTTCATCCTATTAATTTAAGAACAGGACAACTAGTTCGAAATGCTTTTTGCAGTTTTATATGTGTATGCCTATGTGTACAGGCTATAATATTAAATATCCACAATTATAAATAAATACAAAACTTACTTGATATTTGCAAAGTTTCTTCAATTTCCTTCCAATTTTTTTCAACAACCAGCCGGTTGTGGTAATTTTTTGATTTTTGGTCCCACAAAACCCAACGCTTAAAAATTTCAGAAATTAAATCCTCAACGTTTATATCAAGTTTCTTGCTCATTTTTACATTTGGTCATTGTGACAGTTCAATTGCACTTGAGAGAAAATGCAAAAAAAAAAATGTATCATTTTGAAAAAAACTGTAATTTAAGCTTAAGCTGCAAAAAAAAAACATATTTCACCCAGAAACCAACGGAAATTTAAGTTTAGGATTCATCAAACACACGTATCACCAAAGCGTTATCATGTGATAAAGCGATTCAGAATCGCTCTCTCGCAATTCTCTTTATTTTTCGATTTGACTCTCTTCTCGCTTCGCCTGCACTCTGACAACTTTAAGCGATTTACCTTTAAATATGCATGCAGAACTTTCTCGCACACTGTAGCCCAATGTTATCACATCGCTTATCGCGGCCACTCTGACATCAGCCAGACTTACCGATGTTGAAGAACACACAGCAAAGTATTTCCTGAACTGCAGCGCTTGTTTTGTATTGTCTGCCTCAATCACCTTCCGTTTGCTCCTACACTCACTACCTGATAGTTTTCTCAACACTTTTTTTGAAAATATTTTTTAACCGACTTTAAGCTGTCATATAAACTAGGTATATGTTATGTTATGTCAGAGTATGTTTTTTTTTTTACACAGATTTGCTTTTGGATACATAATACAATCTTAACAGAAGAAGCGCGTACCTACTGTGAAATATGCATACATACTCGTACATCCTCGTATAATATAGAACTCAATGCGATTGAAGCTAACAGAACGTTTTCTTCTACATTCTACATCGAACACGTCTGCCTTAGTTTGTTGGAACCAATTTTATTTGTTGCAATTAATTACTTGCATTTGGCGCAGATCCGAAACTCTGCTCCATAAGAAGTTTAATTTGTTAGTGTTTTCTGTGATTTCAGCTGGAAAAACTATGACGTATGGCGCAGAAACTGTGACGTATGGAGCTGCATGATATAACTGCTCCAGAAGCACATACAACAAAAAAGCCTTGGATATTAAGTTATAGATTCGGTGCTGCAGAAGTTGCGTACAGAGCATAGATAAACTAAACTACTCGTAGATGTCAAACTCTAATAATACTTTTGCAAACCCTTAACTTTCGCACAGACACGCTGTAAGTGAATTTCAACACTTTTGCATCTCTATAGCTTTGTCAAAATTTGCTAGAATGAGAACAATTTATAAGTAAAATTGCTAGAATGAGAGCGATTTGCACGAGTGTGTGTAATGTGGATGACGTTTTTTGGTTCAAATGGGCGTGGTTTGTATAAAAAAGGAGATAAATTGCCATTGATCACAATTCACACGTATTCACAGACAGAGTCTCACGGATAGTGACGATCAGTAGAAAACCGGTTTTGATTTTCCAATATCTGGAAAGTTTGATATCTAGGTATAGTTAGTCTATGGTACAGAGTATACACAGACACTGGAAAAGGCTGTAAGCTGATGGTAGGTATCAGTGTACTTTTGGTCATAGACTAGATATATACCTAGATATCAAACTTTCCAGATATTGGCCCTTTATGTGTAATCATTGGCACATTATGCGAACGTGGCCTTCCAGAAGGTGGTGGATTCGTATTCCATATCTTGCCATCTTTCGAACGGTAAGTCTCTTCCTGAACAGGAACAGCCACTTAGTCTGGTGCAACAACACTCTATAAGGGAATTGCCGTTGGTGCTTCTGTGTATAATTCCTCCGCATAATCATCATCGTTATCATCCAAAACGGCCTCTAACTCAATCTCTTGTTCAATATCGGACGCCTTATCCACATTTTCATCTTCTTCTGGCACGTAGTCCTCATCGTCCAAGTCGTCACCTGATTCTAAACGGTCGAATTCCGACACCATAATTTGTCCAATTTGCGTCTCAAGTCGCTCTCGTTCTTCCGGACACAAATTTGATGCATTAAGCTTACGAACCAAATTTGTCATAATATCAACCTCTCGCCTTCTCGCTCCGCTTTACTGGAAGCGAAAAACACGAAAGAATTGACACACGAGCCAAATACTATTCAAAACCGGCAGCAAAATATCTCCTAAAATAATCATAAAATACGTGAACTAAAGATAAAATTCAATGAACCAGTATTACTAACCTGCAATTTTGTCGATAGAAAACTAAATAACACTTGAAAATAACCTAATATCAAATCACCAGCCAATTTACTTTCGATATTCGCACTATGAAACCTACGCATCAACCGTGGGTCTACTTAGACCTACGTGTGTATGATTCACGAAAGTCGTTTAAAATGAAATTTTTCCACTATAAATATATCGAAAATGTATTGTTTACCGTTACTTTGTGTTCACCTCAGCATATTTGAAGAGGTCATGGACTGTTGATACTCAGGAATACCAAGAAAAAAACTTAAGCACATTTCAAAGCCGGTTTAGTATGGCCAGACCCATACGCTTATCGGAGGATTAAGTGGCTAAACAAACAGAAACGTTCATTGCCTTTTGGCATTCCAATGATATGTAGGGAACCTACTAATCATGCGAAAAATTGTTACTTTTGCTTGACACCACCCATCCAGCATGGTATCTCTGTATCTCTGACGCTGTATCTGTAACGCAATCAACACCAAACGGAACCGATTTGCCTGTTCCTCAACCTCCTGAATCCTGCCAACAGGATACTGAAGAAGAGATTGATTTAATGGAAGTTGACTGCAATGAACTTTCAACCTCACATGCGTCACAATTTTCGGGTGAAAATATTGTTTGTAACGAACCCCATACAGTTTCGCAAGATGAACTTAATGACCTTATACGAGATTTAAATTTGCCAAAAGATAAAGCAGAATTACTCGGATCTAGATTTAAACAATGGCATTTGCTACAACCGGATGTTAAAATCAGTATTTACAGAAATCGTCAGAAGGACTTGATGCTCACTTTAAATCAGAAAACTTGTATTTTGTCACGACATAAATGGCTTGATCAACGCTTTGAAGATTGAATATAACCCACAGAAATGAAGACTGTTTATAGACGCCTCAAAATTGAATTTGAGAGCTGTTCTTCTCCACAATGGTAACACACAACCCAACAACGATTCCATTATGTTACGCAGTGCACACATAAGAAACATAAGAAAATATGAAATTAGTTTTAGATGCTATATCATACTGAGAGCACGAATAGCAGATCGGCGGTGATCTGAAAGTCATAGCCATGTTGTTGGGTTTGCATATGGGTTTGTACTGTTATTTTTTGTGTGAGTGGGACAGACGGGCTAGATCCTTACATTACATAAAAAAAGACTGGAATCCAAGACTAAGTCTGCGACCTGGAGAAAAGAACGTCAAGCACCTTCCTCTAGTGAATTCCCAAAAATTTATTTTACCACCTTTACATATTAAATTAGGACTAATGAAGAACTTTTTCAAGGCTCTCAATAAGGATTAAAACACCTTCGAAGTATATTTCCCCGTCTCAGCGACGCCAAAATAAAAAAACGAATCTTCATCGGGCCTCAAATAAGACAGATTCTAAAGGACCAACACTTTGATTCTGCATTACAAGGCTTTGAAAAAGAGGCATGAGAGTCTTTTAGGGCAGTCGTTCATGGTTATTTGGGCAATAGGAGAAAATTATACTGAACTTGTGAACAACCTACAAAAGTATCCACAGCTAGGTTGCAATATGTCCCTTAAAATCCATTTTCTTCACTCTCATCTTGATTTTTTTCCCTCCAACTTTGGAGATGTATGTGACGAACATGGTGAATGATTCCACCAAAATATGTGGATGATGGAAATGAGATATCAGGGCCGATGAAATGCGGCAATGTTAGCGGAGTACTGTTGGAACTTGAAAAGGGTATTGGTCAAATCCTTGAAAACACCCTCTATCACATCTTTTTGGTAAACCTTTGCACCAGTTTTTACGACTTTTTCACAGAAATGGAGGGATGTGACACCATTGTGAGAGACCCCCCACCAAACCATTACGGAAGTGGGATGATGTCTACGTTGAACCTTTGGAGCAACTTTTTTCGCTTCCTTAGATGAAGTGGCATAAATTTTCCCATTTTGTTTGTTGAAAACTTCTTCCACGGTAAAAATTTTCTCATTCGTAAACAGAATGTTTTCATGGCCATTGTCAGCGTGCCACTGCAAAAGTCGCTTGAATCTTTCCAGCCTATTTTCTTTTTTAGTTGAATAGTTAGAAGAAGACCCGTGGACTGACGATAGGCTTTCATATGCAGATCATCCCGAATCAGCCAAGACATGGATCTGGTTGATATATCCAATTCCTTGGACATGATCTTCTGCTTCTTAAGAAGCTCATATCTGTAACTTACAAATTGACCCCTAAATCAAAGTTAATGTCAATAACGTCACAAGTAAAAACGTTAACTGGTTTGTTATTTTTGGTAAGCCATACCGTCAGAAAAATAAAACTCAAATAACCTTAAAAATAACGATACTTGATAGTTCTACCAAGGAAAAAATACAAAATCTACCATAAGATAAAATGGTTATAAAGTAAAACAATTTTAATATTTAATAACGTTTTCTCTGGAATGACGTTTTCTGAGTTATAACGGTATTCTTTTTAAAGAGCGATATATCAAAGTATATCCAATTTTAGAGTTATTTAATTTTTTATTTTTTGAATTATATATTTTATTTTATTTTCTTTTATCTACTTTTGGTGTTACCAAGGCTTAAGTTAAATTTTTGTACTTTATTCGCATCTATTTATTTTCTCCTTTCAATGAAATAAATTTGATGTCATAGTTACTTTTTTTCATTGAACCCGATTAGTAATTATTAGGGTAAATTTGAATCATCAGAAGCTGAACTTTTTTGTTTTGGCAAGAGTAGTCATTCAATTTGGTGTTTTTTCGCTTTTGATAAGTCATGTAGAATGCATAACTGAAAGATAGATACGATCTGATAGGGGCGTAAAAGGATCCTGCGAACAGTACAAAATCGTGTAATTTTCATATAACGTAAAAAATTGTTTTTTTTTTTGCAAAGGTAGCCACGCACTATATCCACGGACTACGTAGCTACCGTGATGTGTTCTGGTAATCCAATGCTAGACACAAAGGGGAGGGTAAACTCCGTAAGAGAGCACAACACCTAGTTCTTTTCTCTTTGATTGTTGTGATGGATTTCGGAATGTCAATTTAGTTTTGTTTTTTTTTGATTACATTTTCGTAGCGACGGGAAGATCACCAAAGTCGGAAGTTCGCGTTATTTAAAATTTCAACTCATCTACCATCTAGAGTAAGGCATGTACAAATTTTAACTGCGGTTGGCCAAATTTAGCAGCAAGATCCCCCCCATTTCGACGAGCATAGAACGGAGCTCACGCTCTTATGCCTGCCGCAGCTGAATGGCTAAACCCCCTCTACTCTTTGCCAGGGCTGTCCTTTAGAGTTACATGTGTTCGGAGGTCATATGGGTGAAGAAAAGGTAGTAGGGAGGATTCCTTTGTGGCTTTATAAAGGATATGGTTCATTAACATTGTTTTTTTTTATCATGTCACGCAGGCAAAAGACCCTGCGTTGAGTGTAGAAAAACTAAACACTGCTCCATTTGGTTATTTCCCCGATCTGACGACGGTATAATAATTGAATATAAATTAATTATCGTTACAAGTTAACCCCCTATATTGGATTTGTGCAGAGCTGAGTTGTGCAGAGCTCATTTGCATGCTCGTTTCTTTTTATGACATTATGCCCTGGAACCCAGAGCAGTGTGATCCTAAAGCATTCGCCCAGGGAGGCAAGCTCGTTCCGGCACTCCTGAACCAGTTTGGAGATATGGTAGCCGAGTCAGTGGCTTTGATAGCGATGTAGGTGAGTATAAGACACACTACGGCTATGTACACCACAACGTCATCTTTGGTTGAAGACTTCACATCTTTCCGAAGGTTTTCCTGCAGGCATAGAAGGCGATCCATGCCATTCTTACCCTGTGTTCGATGTTTTGCTTCCAGTTAAGTCAAGCATAATACCCAGATGCCTAGCACTGGAGGATAGCGTAAGTGGTTAACTGTTAAGACAGGGAAGGGTAAAATCAGATAGTTTGGCTTTGGTAGTGACTAGCGTCAATTCTGTTTTGCTCGGGTTGACACCAAGGCCACAACTGGCGGTCTAGGTTCTTATCTAGAACAACCCCCATGGTTTCACTTCTAACGGAAGGAAGCTTCCTGATACTAATATCACCACATCATCCGTATACGCGACCACCTTGACCTCTTCTCTGCAAAATTTTTATTCATACCCATTAGACAGAGTAGAGGAGAAATGCCGCCACCCTGTGGGGTTCCCTTATGGGCGAATTTGATTAAGTGACTGTTTCCTAGTGTTGCCTGAAAAATTCTTGTTGTAGGCATAGAGACTATTCATTGGCTAATAATTTCCTCCATGCCTAGCTTGATCAGAGATTTTTGAATAGCTTCAGTATGTACGTTAGTAAAGCCTCCTTCTATGTCTAAGAAGGTGGCTACGGTATATTCTATGTAGTGTATGGATTTTTCGATTGTTCGCACTACCTCCTGGGGACCCATTTCCGTTTATCTTCCCTTGAGATAGGCGTGTTGTGATCTGGATAATGATGGTTCTTCTTTAATGCTACGCATATGGATTTCTAAGATACGTTCTAGAGTTTTAAGTATGGATGTTAGACTAATTGGTCTGAAATCCTTCAAGGACTCGTGCTCGCGTTTACCTACCCTCGGTATATCGAGCGCATCTCCAAGAGCAGGGTACGTAGTTCAGAATTAAACAGCTTTTGAAGATTGACGCTTCACAAACGGAAAAGCCATAGCCGAGGCCAAGCTTTCCGACATGGCGATGGATCACCTCATCAACAACCGAGGGTGACCTCTGCCTAGTTTTGACTAGGCCGAGACGATTAGGGTAATCAAATACGAAGACCAAGTTTCCAAGGACTCCTTAGTGAATGCGTTAAAAAGGTTAGTGCCGCCTGGGATGGCTAGAAGCTTATCCCAGCTAATGACATCCCAAGGAGACCCAGATCCGCCGGTATTTGGTTGCCCAATATGAAGATAGATGGGGGAAAGCTATCAATGTCTTAAACCTCATAACCCGGCGATTCCAATGGATGAATGGGCAGCCATTAAAGCGGAGGAGCCCATAAGAACAATATGTCTTTCCTTCTCCTCATCAATAACGAGTGCCCGCCAGCACCAGAGAAAGCAGACCATGAACTTACATAGGTTTGGCATCGTGCAAGACACGCTTTAGGTTTTCCTATCACTGTGCCCTGAGGATGATATGGACGTCGTCAAAACCGACTAGTTGTTGGAGGACATGGTGCTCACTGGTGGTCACATGCAGCCGTCAGCAAGCCACCAAATGCAGCAACATCTTTTTTGTTCGATGACCTCATTCGTCACCACCATGCTACGGCATGTTGTTACATAGCTCACTTGCAGCTTCGATGATACGAGCTGATTGTGAGCTGAATCTGATCAGGTCACCTGAGAAGTGAGTCTCGAGAATGAGGCAGAGTGTCTGCTTTCAACTCAGTGTAAGTTTCATCAGATGTTCTGAGTGCTTCCAGTCTGTCATTTTAGAGCTTTAGAACTAGCCTGCTCGTTTCACCGAGTGCTTCGATCTTTTCGCAAAAGTCCTAATAAGAGGCATTCCTCAAATCCCAGTTTAGCTTCGATCTGCAAAGTTCTTCCTACGAATTTGACTTAAGTGACTTGTTTTCAGATGCAAATCGAACATCTGCAGGAGTTTTTCCTAACCGAATACGCTAGTTCAAAACATTTAGGATGGTACGGTTCAGCTTTTCTACCTTTTTTTTAGCCGGAGAATTTACAAACTTCTTGAGTTACTTTTTAAAGCTCTTTAAAGAATGTTCAGTTGGTTTTTGCGATTTCCTCCTTTTATCGAGGCCAAGACCTCAGATTCGATTTCGAATTCGATGTACCTATGATCTGACACGGATGCCTTCGAAAACATTTTCCTGTTGAGTTAAGTCATTTACTGTTGTCTTACTTCCGTAATAAATGTTGGATTCCTTTCTTGGATGAATAAAAATTTTGTATTAATCTAAGGGTCTACCAACTTCAAAGAATACATCGCTCTCATGGTAAGTATTTCAAATTGGAATTATTAAATCTATCATGGAGCGTTGGATCTTCGAATATGTAAGCAAACGTAGTTCAAGTGGATTTGAAAGAGGATCCTTCCATCGTACCCAAAAGAAATCCTTTTCAAAACCGCTTCAACCATGAAATTCCTATTTTTTCATTCTGCGGCATCCACAATTTGGTCGGTTGCTTAGAAGTTATCACAAGGAACAATGTATGGAGGAGCGAGTTCCGAATGTCTTATACCAAAGGAGTATTTAGGGCCCTTTTTCCCCGGCTTATATGACGTCACGTTATAAGCATTCGGCCCCGGGTTAGACGTTTTATAATTAAACAAATTGCGCCCAGTGATTGAATATGCAGGTGATTGTGTCAATTCCACGTTCAAGTTAGTGCGTCCATAGGTAGCCGGTCCTGGAGAACAAATATGCATTTTCCCAGGCAAAGCCATTCCCCTACAAATAAACAAAAATGAACATCAAACGCTGGAAGAATGAAAATTATCTTCTAATACATAGTGTATGCCGGAGGTGCTTGCTTAGTAATTTTAATTCTAACTTTGTACGTGTTTGGGGAAGGGGAGAAGCTCTTGGCAGGAACAGAGTACTTGCATCTCATGCTATAAGCTGGTGCTTTAACGCCCTTAAGAACCGGATAAAGATGAACGCTATGTGCAGCAGGACCTGGACTTCTAAATTTTTCTTAAAAATAATGAAAATAAATTGTAATATAATATTTTAAGTAAGGTCCCAAAATGTGCTCTACCACTTTGAAATGTCTGCGGTCGAATAGTATACTTCGGAGTTCCCTCATTGCCATGACGAGTTACTTTGCCCAAAAAGTATGTTCCTGGACCAGGCCCGACACTTTTGGTGAAGTCAACGTGCCTGGTGCCAAATGAATACTCCGGACGTCGTAACTTGCGGACATCATGATTCTTAAATCCAACAGTTGGAGGAAGTATATAAGCTCCTGGACCAGGTCCTAATCGAAAATAGGAAAAGCGAATGCACGTATAGATATGCGTTCGTATTGTTATCGCTTACCTCTTATTCTGACTGCAGTCATATTTTTAAACTAATTTTTAATTTTTTTTTATCTAATTTTAAATTTAAAAACGGATCACAATGATTTTAGCCAAGAAAATGTGAAATTTTGAATAAAAATTTTGACATCCTTGAAAAAAAACATTTTTGATTTAATTTTATTTGTCAAAAATATGTTTTGACATCAAACGGTAGCTGACATATTTGTACGGCAGTAGGAAGTTTCCAACATTTTAATGATCATTGAGAAGCCGGAGATCAGATGCGCTGTGTACGAATATTTCATGCTTGAAATAAATCTGTTTAAGTACAACAAGAGTTGAAATCGAATGTATTAGGCATGAATAAAACATTGGCCGTACCCATTCCAAACAGAATAGGCCATCTATTGTTCACTAATTGAATTGGGCTTTCCAAAAGAATCGCAGAACAATTATTCATCACTTGAAACAAAATTGTGCTGTTTTTGACGGCTTGCCTCGGGAAACCGTAAAGGTTGAGCGGACTCCAGAAAAAGAAGAGGAAATGGAAACGTGGGGCAAATACACGGCGCAAAGAGACGGCAATTGCTGCCAAAGGCGCGAGTGCTAAAAATCTCATTCTCCCAGCGGCGACGGAGAAGAGAAACAGGCCGATGGAAGTGACATCCACTGAAACCGATCAACCTATCGGATTTGAAACTGCGCCCTCTTCTTCTGTCCCCAGTCCAGTTATCAAGGCTTCGCCCATCAATCACGTTGTCTAATAAAAATCAGGGGCGGAGCAAAATACTGGTTTTATCGTAATGGTTTTCAGGTGACACCACTAAAGGTTGCTACGATTTGACCAGTTACAAGCGGTCGGTCATTGGTCTTGTTGGTGGCAGGATCACTGGTAGCCCCTACCACGATTTAAATCACGGTACCATGGGAGTCCCCCAGATCTCGGTCCGGGCCTGACTTGTAGAAGTAGACCCCCTTGTGGGAGCGTCATGGTGGCTGTGGCTTAAACCCAAATCGCGGGAATAGTCTTAGACCCAGTGTAGAGTTGCAAATAAGTACTGGGTGCTGAGACCCTAAGATCAGCAAAAGGTTTTAGATCGGCCTCGACCCATGCCAAGGGTGGAACTTGTGCCTCCAACGCAAGTTCTGCTTTGGTACTACACTATTAATGTTGGTGAGCGATGGCACGGCATATCCTTGCTTCCATGGGTGCATGGCATTCCGTGAAATTATGTCTTCCCGACAGGTATTCACGTAAAATCCTTGACTCAGTGTTCCGAAGAACGCCAAGAATAGGAAAATTTCCGGATCTCCCCGCTCACAATACTCGCAAGGAACCGGTGCTGCAACCAACAAGGCTGCAGTTGCAGTGGACGGAAACCGCACCCAAAGCAGAGAATTTTTGTATTCAGCAGAGGGCTACGATATGGAAAACGGAACTCTTAGAGAGAAGTGCTCCACGCAGGAAACTTTTGAATTGTTGAACAAGTCTTTGCCGAAACTAAGACTTTCAAGGTCTCAAACCAGTCTAAACTGACGCGCGCTATCTTCTGGGTTCCGGTGAAGTTGCGGGAAACGTGGGATGTGCTGATGCATCTTCATACCTAGAACTCAGGACTCGACACTGAAAACTTGAAAATGTACTCTCACAAAGAGAGAAAGTATCGGGAAAGCAAGGATGACTCTTTTCTTTTTTGACAGAGCTACTGTCAAGATCATTAAGTCTAGATATAACTTACGTCCTTATCTGTGCTTTGGAAAGGTTTCAAATAAATGCAGACAAGAGACAACCACCCCAGTACTCATCTATTTTCTGTACTCAGATCAAAATTCAACACTCCAATTCTACTACTGCAGGCTGTGTTGAACACAAAACCTCACGTAATATCCCTACAGTAACCAACCATGGATGTGGAACAAACGCAGGTTTCACGAGCGATCGAAAAGACCGATTGTTTCGAATTCACGCTCACCATCTAAACTTGGGCAATTTTACCCAATTGATTTAGTTGCTGCAGACATGAGATGCGAAACGAACGGATAATGTCATAAATTCGTCGTTGCATCTGGTTATTTTCCCTATGATACGTTATTGCCACCATCACCGACTAAACAATGCGACTCCAGAAAAATGGGACTTATCACATCTGAACGTGAAAGGCAATCATCTGTGGATTTCATACTAACGTCTGAACTGATTGCCAACACTGTTTGCCCTCAGCCAACTTTTGTTACAAGTGTCAGACAGCAAGCAATCGACTTACGTTATCCGACTGGTATGCTAAGGAGAGTACTGGCTTTAAAGTACTATCGGAAATCTCCAAGTCAGACCATAGGTACATCGAATTCAGAATCGGATGCGATATCTCGACTTTGTTGAAGTGAAAGAATCCGCAAAAAATCAACTGGACATGATTTAAGGAGGAGCTCGGCAAGTCCAACAGTGCTCTCCCTAAGATCAGGACAAAACAAAAGTTAGAGGAAACTGAACGGTAGCCTCACCAAGTGTTTAAAAATGACATGTAAAGCTAGAAACCAAGCCTGCTGATTGCCCCTTCCTTGGTGGAACGCCGATCTGCAGCGACTTTGTAAAGAAACCAAGAAACTTTTAAACAGGTCACCTAAGACTAATTTCGGAGGAAGACTGCAGTCTTTCCAGATCGAAGCAAAAATAGTATAACAAGCTAATTCGGATTTCAAAGAGTGCCTCTTATAAAGACTTTTACGAAAAGATCGAAACTACCAGTGAAACCAGTAGGCTGGTCAAAGTCCTCAATAGGGGAAGATCAACCAGGCTGGAATCACTCAGAAAATCGGATGGCATCTACACTGAGTCAAAAGTGGAGACTCTCAGTCCCATGCTTGAGGCTTACTTCCCAGGTAACCTAATCGGAACCAGCTTACAACCAACTCCTACTAACGAAGCTGTTACTGAGTTGAATACCACAAAACGCCGAAGCTTGTTTATCTCATCAGTTGTGGCGGCGGATGAGGGCATTAAACATGCTGTTGCTTCCTTTAATGACTTTGATGATAGCCGAGAGTCAGAGTCAGAGAAAGTCATGTTTGAGAGATCGCCTAGTTATAAATTCGTAAACAATAAACGAAACAGCGTTTTTATTCAATCGATAGTCAGCGCATACAAGCTTACGAGTATCTAATGATAAACGAATGCGACTGGAAAATTGGCATTAAGCTTATTTTATAGTTAATAATGGAATGTTTTAAATGCAAAAGTTCCATTCGTGAAGAAACGGGATTGAGATGTGCGGGTGTACGTAGAAAAATCTTTCATGCAACGGCAAAGTGCGGTGGCATAGACAATTATAACAGTGCATGTCTCAACAACAACGTGATCAAGTTCATATGTGAGGATTGTTTACTCTACATACACAACGTCAATCTAGTCCTAAAAGAAATGCAAGAATCAGTTAAAAGAAAATAATAGTTATTTAAGAGAATACAAAAAAGAATTTGAAGAATGTCTCAAGAAAAACGAACATGAAATCAAAAATTTACTCGAAGCAATAGAAGTCATACATTACTGTGATGGACTTAAAGCTATAAAAACAGCTCAAGAGACATATGAAAATAGTGTGAAGGAAATAAGAAAATTAAGAGAATTAAGCGATGCTTTTAAAATGCAGAGTGAAAAAGTGTGCATAGATGCTAGGAAGATAGCAAGTGCTAACATATAAAATGTGAAAGAGAAGGTTAGTGATCAATTAAAAGAGGGAGTCCAATCCATATCGGCAACTGTCGCAGAACTAAAAGTGAATTATTAAAAACAAGTGTCGAAAAAAAGAGACAAGCAGAATTATTTTCTGAAGTTTTAAAAAAAAGTGAAGCATCTGTCCTTATTTACCCGAAAAAAAAATCAAGAATCAAGTGAGACAAGAAGAGAATTAATGTTAAATAAAGATCCATCTGAAATAAGCATAAACAGAGTTGCAAAATAAAGTAAAAAATAAAGGCGGTTTTGCAATAAAATGTGCGGATAAAATATCAACAGAAAAACTTAAAAATGAATAGAAAATAAAATGAACAGTGACTACAAAGTGGAAATGCCAAAATTAATAAAGAAAAAAGTGTGTGTCATAAACATTGAAAATGATAAGAAGGAAGATGAAATCCTCAACAGGATTAAAAAACAAAAAAAAAAAAAACAGATGGTGAACTAAAAATTGTGCATGTCTTTAGAAACAAAAACCAATACCGAAACTTAAACGTTGTTATCGAGCTCGACAGTGAACGTTTTCAAAAAATTATGAATATGGAAAAGATAAAAAGAAGAGAATATAACAAGATGTTTTAAATGCTAGGGATTTAATCATAAATCTAGTGTCTGTAAAAATAGAATGACATGTATCAAATGTGGTGGAGAACAGAATATAAAGAATTGTAAAAATGAAACGGCTAACTGCATTAATTGCACAAAAGTAAAGTGTAATCCTGATAATGATAAAAATTGCCCAGTGTTTATAAGAAAATTAAAAATGCTTAAATAGTGCATCCAATATTAGCAACTAAGGTTCTGTTAATTTAATGCTCAAGGCCTACTAAATAATTTTATTCAAAGCTTTACTGAAAGACTGTAGTTTCGACATTCTTGCAGTATCAGAGACCTATGATATAAAGAATAGTGAAATAGATATGTTAAAAAAAACTTTCAGTATGAAGTTTTAAATGAAATTCACATCCAAATGAAACTCTGGTGCGTTTGTATACAAATTACCTATAACGAAAGAAGAGAAGTGTTTGCAGTTTGGTACAGATCACCTAGTGGGTCAGAAAGTGAATCCTGCTCTATATTTGCAGATTGGGTTGACTAAATAGTATCCAACAATCTAGGTATTGTAATAATTGGAGATTTTAATATTAACATGTTACTCGATCATACATACGAGAAAAAAATTAATGAAATAAGACTGGACCGAATATCGTCGAGTAAGACGATGCTATATAAGCAACCTGCATCCGTCAAAAAAAATGTATATGTAATAAAATTGAAAATTGTTCTAACCAAAAGGAAATGTGGAAAGTTATAAAAATGCTCGTATCAAAAACTGAAAAAAAATGAGATAAATGAAGTACAATTTCCAATGAAAAAAGAATGTAATAACCTAGCAATAGCAAACGCATTCAATTCATATTTTAATAAGAGTATAAACGACATAAGCAATTCCATATCTGATGAGGGTTTAGAGTGCAATAATGTATCAGAAGTACGAAGTATTTTTGAGTACAGGGCAATAAGCCTTAATGAAATCCGTCAAATGTGCAATAAAATGAACAAAAAAACTGACCCTTCCGAGACTAAATTTAAAAATAATATTAGATTGTTTTGATATTGTTGGGCCCTTAATACTAAAAGTCATAAACCGATCTTTTGAACAAGTAGTTTTTCGACAAAACCTAAAAGAGTCAATAATTCCTATGCCCAAAGAAAATAAAAACATGAACTGTGATACGCTTAAGCCCATACATATGCTTCCAATATTTGAAAAAATAATTTGGAATAACTTTGGCGCCAAGAAATGATAACGGTATTTTGTAGATAACTAGCATTTTTTTACTATGGGAGGGGGGGTCCATCTCGTCCCGTTTAGGATTTATGGGCAATTTAAAAACAAATGACTTAAGATGGGAAAAAAATTATTAAAAAACATCGATAACACTTACAATAAATTAGGGAAGGGCGGGGCTAGTTGGGCCACGGGGCAAGTTGGGCCACGCGAATAACTCAAGAACCGCAAGTACTACACGAACAAGATCAAACACGTTGCAATGTGCACACTAACCAACCCTAGCAAAACCGGTTTCAGTCGCATTGTATCAGCAGATGGAAAACCACGCGCAATTTTTTATTTTTGCAGTGAAAAAGTAAAAAAAAAATTTCATTATTTTTTTTTATTCTAGTGGCGAAAAGGTGTAAATTATACATTAAGGTACAGCTTTTTTATTAATCACGTTATCATATTTTCGTATTCCGTTTGAAAAATTGAACTGTTTTGAGTATTTCTTTAATTATGACGCAATATGCTCATCAAACTAGATGTGGGGTAAGTTGGGCCAGGTGGACCAACTTGCCCCCTGAATGAAAAAAATACATTTGTTTTCTGCATTGTCATTTTTGCTCACGATTGCTTGTTCTAGAATGCGTACATACAAGCGAAAAACTGAGAGAGCTGCTGCTTGTCAAAAACAGCTTCATACAGCTGCGAGATCTGTCTTGGCTAAAGAAAAATCTATAAGAGCTGCAGCGGCTGAATTTGGAATACCAAGAACAATACTAAAAAGATATATTCAGAAATCAGAGTCGCAAGAAAATCCTCGTATGGGTTACGTTGCGCCAAGGCAAGTTTTCGATGCGCAACAAGAAAGTTTATTAAAGGAATATTTGCTAAAAGCATCTTCTATATTTTATGGCTTAACGCCAAAGAATGTTCGCACACTTGCCTACAAATGTGCAATCAAATTCAAAATACGATTTCCTGATACCTGGAATGAAAACAAGATCGCTGGTAAAGATTGGCTTACGGGGTTTCTGAAAAGGAACCACCAACTGTCAATAAGGAAGCCGGAAGCTACGAGTATGGGCAGGGCCACCTCTTTCAACAAAACTAACGTGGATAGCTTTTTCGAGAAACTATCTGAGGCTATGGATAGAAACAAGTTCATTGCTTCAAGCATATGGAACGTTGATGAGACTGGAGTATCCACCGTGTGCAAACCAAGCAAAATAGTTGCGGCTAAGGGCAAAAGGAATGTAGGATCAGTGACTTCAGGCGAACGTGGTACAAACGTAACTTTAATAGTAGCCGTCTCAGCTTCTGGGGTTGCAATCCCAGCTATGTTTATTTTTCCTCGGAAAAATTATAAAGACCACTTTATTAACGGTGGTCCACCAGACTGCATTGGACTGCCAACTCAAGAATGCCCCGTATTACTGGTCTTGGACAATCATTCCTCTCACCTCTCAATTGAAACGCTAGAAATAGCCAAAGCCAACGGGATTGTCATGCTCTCGTTTCCACCTCATTGTAGCCACAGGCTTCAGCCCCTAGACGTTTCCGTATTTGGACACTTTAAAAAATATCTATCCGGGGCACAAGATGGATGGCTACGTAGCAATCCAGGGAGGACAATAACAATTTATGACATTCCCCGAATTGTAGCTACATCTCCAATAAATATTATTAATGGATTTAAAAAGGCTGGGATATTTCCATACAATAGGGGGATTTTTACTCCCAGTGATTTCGACCCATCATATGTGACAGATCGTCCAGAAACAGGTTAGTTAGTTGATTTTTACTGATTGAAAGAAACTTAATGCTAAGAATTACTTGTATTTTTAGTAGGTTCAGTTGGTCCCACTGAACTTCAGGAATCTATTTCCACGCAAACTGGGGCTGATATTGTTGTTGAGAACCCCGCTGAGAACACAGCAAATAACCGTTTGCCGTCTACATCTCGAGGATTCCATACATTTTCGCCAGAAGTAGTTTTGCCGTTTCCAAAAGCTGGGCCAAGGAAGCAAACACTTACCAAGAGAAGGAAGAGACGAGCTGCAATCTTAACCGACACCCCAGAAAAGGATGCCTTGCAAGAGGAACAAAAACAAAGGAAAACAAATCAAGAAAAAAGTGTTGCAAAAATCAAGTTCCGAAGAGGAAGAAGAGCCGGAATGTTTTTGTCTAATGTGCATGGAAGCATTCTCTGAAAGTTTACCGGGCGAGGAGTGGGTACAGTGCCATACTTGCCGAAATTGGGCTCATACGAAGTGCTCACATGGACTTGGGGTCGTTTTTATTTGCATTAATTGCAATAGCGACTACGATTCCTAATTTAATATTTGTTTTGAATTACTTATTTAATTGTTATGTTATGTGAATAAAACTCTGTTATAAATTAAGCGTTTTTGTCCTTTATGGAACTCATTTTTCCACTTTTCAGCCCCTGGCCCAACATACCCCACTTGTTGGCCCAACTTGCCCGCCAGTGGGGCAAGATGGGCCACTTGGACTTGGCGCATTTGAGACAATATTATTCTTCTGCGATAACATATTTTCAATTTTTAAGAATTTCATAAAGAACCCAGATGTTCATTCTTTTCATTGATCCTAGCCTCATAGTTGTATTATGAATAGGTTGATATTTATGAGACTTCACGTGGAAAGTGGCCCAACTAGCCCCGCCCTACCCTACTATACAGAATATGAAAGCCCGAAACTTTCTTTTACATAAAATTTACATCAAATTATTCATGTGAATAGTTTTTGAATAATTCACATTCAAACTCAAATTCTTGAAAAAAATTAAAATTTTTTTTTTTTTAACAATATTACTCAAAATTGTGAAATAATATACCAAATTGGATTTTGTATTCAATGCGCGTATTTATTCTGAATCGAACACAAAAAACCGCATGGCTTTATGTCCTCTAGTTTTTGAGCAAATTGAAATTGAAATTACTACTTTAGTTTTGTTTTTTGGCATTTATGTCTTCCTTTGAATAAGTTAATGAGTATTACTTAAACATCTCGCAGACGCCTATATCAATAGTTTTCTTAATTAAGAGTACACGGGTGACCTGCTTCGCGGGATTAAGGGATTTCAACTCTTTCTCCGCAGGCGGCAGGTCCCGCTCACGCAACTTCGTTGCTCCGCTCGGGGTATGTGCTTTTCGTCAGGCAGGCGCCTATGTCATCAATACTCTTCATCCACAGTACTCATCACAGAATTACAAAGTTCCCATTAATAACAAAGTTTCACTAATTCGCATTATAGAAAATTCACATGTTCCAATGTTGCTATTTACTCTGCGAAATATCTGTGTTTGTACGTATGTAATATGTAATGCACTTGATAATGATGCAAAAATATAACCGAACAAACGTTTGGATTTTATACCGTTATTTCTTTTTGTGATAAGGCGTGTAGTTATTGATATTCACAAAGATCACTCTGTATTCAACCGTAGTGCGAATCAAGTGATATTTTTTGTAAATAAGCAATGACGGCTAAGCATCCCCTAATCCGTCCTAAACTAAATAACTTCTCAATGTTTTGTTCGTTCGGAGATTTGGTGTCGACCAACGAAAGAAGCATTGAATTTTTAGAAGAATTAATTGTTTATTATTAATGGTTTAATTCCCACTAAAACATCCATTCCCCCACTGTGTTGCAACTTACCTATGACGGTAGAGAAGTGTAGAAATGTAAAGTTCGGTTGGATGTGGCGATGCTCAAAGAAAAGCTCTAAAAAAAAGGTGACAAAAATTGTTATACAAACAACCCATCTATCGGTATATTTTTCCATGGACCTCAATGTCGGCTAGAGATTCGCGAGGTGCTTGCAATAATTATCGTTTTTGTTATTAAAATGCCTGTGAACACGGTTTTTCAGGTAAATTAATTAAACCTTAAGCTACAACCTAAGGATTTTTTAAAAATATTATTACTCGTACATGTATGTGGTTATTTCAAAATTAGCATATAATCGCTTGGCGCCATCACGACAATAAAAGTGAGCTTAGTAAATCTATTATAATAGATTACTATAACTGTTGTCGTGAAATAGCCGAAATAATAGCATCTCACGTCGACGTTAATATTGGCGGCGAAGGAAGAACTGTACAAAACGACGAGAACTTTCTTACAAAAAGGAAATACCACAAAGGCCGTGTAACCGAACAAATGAAAATCGTAGTGTTGGGGTTATTTTGTAAAGAAGATAAGGTCGGACGCTTCTTTAAAGTGAACTCCAAAAGTAAAGAAGACTTGTGGCCTTATATACACAAATACGTTAACCCCAACAGCAGTTGTATTTGTACCGACAGCGCAAGCCAATACATAGGTATTGAGAAAATGTTCCCTACTTCTACAACTCATGAAATTACAAACCACAGCAAAAGCGAATATGTTGACAAGACCGATGCAACCAATACTATAAATGATCTTGAGAATCAGAACAAGCACCTTCACCAATATATGTCACTTTCCTTTTACCGGAAATACTGCCTTGAAAAAAATTATAAGGACGGCATGGGCTCCCAAATCACGGAATTTTTAATTGACGTAAAAAAGTGTACCCAGGTTTTGTCAAAGGTAAAGAAAGTGTCGGTTTGCAACTGAAGGACTTCGACCCTCCGACCGTTCACAATGAGCACTTAGAAGGTATTTTACCACCAAAACAACCTCGGCCCTTCACCATCATCAACGAACTCAACGAACTAGACATTGACACCAGTACGGACGGTGACTTCATTGACGAAATTTACATACCTTTTTAATATGTACTCGTACATTGAACATTTAATTGACTACTCTTAACTAACACCTAACTTACTCACAAACTGACTGACTGGGACGCAGAATACAATGTAAATCTACCTCCTCGTGGTGCATTCTGGGTCACGCTAAATGATTTGCTGTACGAGTACTTTACTTACAAAGATGACCCTATCATCAATATTAATCCTCAAAGTGACATCACCATAAATACTCGTACCAAAAAAAAAACGTCTGATAAAAAATAGTTTTAGTAATTTTCAATTTTCTCAAAACTTAGAAGATATAAAGCCATGCGTTTTTTTGTGTTCGATTCAGAATTGATATGCGCATTAATACAAAAAACCAATTGGGCGCATCATCTCACAATTTTGAATAATATTGATTTAAAAAAAAAAAATTTTTTAATTTTTTTACCAACAATTTTAGTTTGAATGCGAATTATTCAAAAACTAATCATACGAATAATTAGATGTAAATTTTATATTAAAGAGCAAATTTTAGGCTTTCAAATCCTGTATAGTACTTTATTGTAAGTGTTTCCGTTGTTTTTTTTAATAATTTCTTTCCCATTTTAAGTCATTTTTTTTGTAAAATTGCCCCTAACTCCTAAACGGGGCGAGATAGACATAGTAAAAAATGCTAGCTTTTAAACCCTCTAAAAAATACCGTTATCAATTGTTGGCGCCAAAGTTATCATACTCTCCCCAATAATTGAAAAAGCCGCGTACGACCTACTTTTCAAATATGTTTCTGAAAATAATATTTTAGTCGAAAATCTATCTGGATTTGTTTCCCAACACTCCTCTGAAACAGCTCTAAATTGGCTGATTATGACTTTTAAAAACCAACAACATGAAAGAAATAAAATCATGGCAGTATTTTTAGATTTTCAAAGGGCATTTAAGACAATAAGTAGGAAATTACTATAAAAGAAATTAAAGAATACGGCATTAAAAATAAAGCACTAAGTTGGTTTAAATCATATTTAAGAGAAAGGACACAGCGAACTAAAGTTAACCAGTGTTTGTCAAATAGTGAAGAACTATATTTGGTGTTCTCCAAGGCACAATATTATGTCCACTTTTGTTCTTAAATTACATAAACGTCAATATATACTTTATGACTTAATGAACATCTGTTATTTGTTGAACAAAAATAAACTTAAAATTAATATAACTAAAACAAAGTGTAGTGTGTTCAACGTAGAATTCAGCGCAAACTTAAATATAAATGGTGAACGAATTGAACAAGTTGAAACAATAAAATATATCGGCATAGTTATAGATACGAGTAGTAATTTAAACTTTAGTTGTCATCTTAATTATATTTGTAAAACAAATTCAAAAAAGGTAAATTTTTTAAAAATAATTCGTAAAAATATCACCACAATATGTGCAATAAATATTTACAACACAATAATAAAACCACACTTCGAGTTTTGCTCGACGATTCTGCATATGACCAATAGCACAGACATCAGCCGTCTTCAAGTCCTACAAAACAAGGCTATGCGAATTATTCTGAGATGCAGCTTCTACACTCCCACGACGTGGATGCTAACTTGTCTGCAATGGCAGATTTAAGATAACCGTATTATAGAGATTCCAGAACGCAAAACTCTTTCATGTCTTAAACTATTTAATGAATTGCCGATTAATATAAAGAGTGAATGTAATTTTCAAACTTTTAAAAGATTACTAATCGACAAATTGTATTACTTAAATTTTATATATTACTGTACGTTAAATATAACTTAAGCTCTATTATCATATCTGATATTTTGTATAATATGAGTACTTAATTATATGTAATTAATAGTTAAATGTACTAGATAAATGAATACATACACTTCAAGCGACCTGCAACCGATGGCAGATACCCAGTTGTGTTACAAAAAATTATAGATCTGCTGCCGGCAACTCGGAAGATAATACGAGAGTGCGCTTCAGAATCTGGTAGGCAGCGTATTTTGCTTGGGCATTTTCATCGATATAGAGGTGCTTTCGACAACGCAACTTTTGACGGCAGTGTAACTCGGCCAGATAACATGTCGTAGACGAATCACTAGTTTTGTGGATAATAGCAATGCTGGTGAATAGGATATTGATTGCGGATGCTGACTGTCGCCAATATGTAGTGACGGGGGTAAACAGGGGTTTACCTTGCGTCTGTTTCATAAGCGAAGATATACGCAATTCTGATGGCAACAAACTATATTTTGAAGAATCGGTGGAGGGGGAGAAGCATTTGCATCTGTATCGACAGCCAAGCTGCGCTTAGAGCCTTGTTGAACCCTTTTACGACTTCCAAATTCGTTCAAGAATGCAAGGTATCATTGAACGCAGTCAGAGTCTTGTGTGAGTCAAAAGAAACAATTGAATCACGGCCAATTTATTTGATAGGCAGGGCTTAGAGGAGAGTTTTTCAGGACCCGAACCTATGTTCTCGGTTAAGGCTTCCATTGTTAGTTGGATTTCATATGAACACAGCTTCAGATGGCATGATATCCCAGCTTAAAGACAGACCAAACGAATGCTTCCCGACGTCTCTAGGAAGTCAGCGACCTGCACTCCACTTTTACTAAGCACTTAAATGTGCTGGACATAAGTGAAACCTGCGATGTTTGCTGTGGACTGTCCGGCTTACGCTCGCATCAGGCTGCAGGTACTTGGCGTTGACGTCGTGGGTGCTGGTAGGCACTTTATCACTCAAGCGTTTACTCATTTTTCTTACAAAGAACTTACAAAGAGTTAAATGGACTAGTTCTTTTTCTGAGTGCTCTGTTCCAAAAGAAAAAAGAAAATAAAGTTTGTACTAGTAGTTTGTATGAGCCGTATGGCTAATTATGCAGAATTCCCGGGGAACTTTGATTATAATGTAATATTTAACCCAACCAAGCGAAATGCCAATGCTGGTTACTGTTCCCGTGTCCCGGTGCCATTATCGTAAATAAATGAAATGGATTGCCCTGCATTCGGCTCAGGAGAAGAAGACGAATGTAATGCGTTTGATCACTTTGGGTTCCGACAAGTTAATAAACAGCCACTAAGAGCTGAAAAAATCACACTAGCTACGTAAAGGGATCCAGAGTTCTACTTCAGAGGACTACTTAAATCTGGTCAATGTTGAGAGTAACAGGTAACCAAGCTGTATTCTTTATCACATTGCCATTAATAGATTAAGAATACTACGAACTACGCAATTGGGTATTTGGCCCTAATCTCGAAGATACTTACTTACTTATTCAGCCAGCGACCCTTGGAGGGTTTAAGCCTGAACTAATGCCGCTTTCCATCCTTTACGGTCCCGGACACGCTGCTTCCAGTTTACTAGACCAAGGCTTTGTTGTCTGCGATTACATTATCTTTAAGCCGGAGGTTCGGTCTTCCTTTTGTTCGTGAACCAGGTGGATGGGATTAGAAGATTCTCTTAGCTGGAGCATTCTCCCCCATTCGCTCGATGTGGCCGAGCCAGAGCAGTCGACGGATTTTTATACAGCTGTTTATACAGCTCGTAGAGTTTGCGGTTATATTTTGTCCTCCATTCGCCCTCCTCACAGACAGGACCAAATATTCGACGTAGAATTTTTCTTTCGAAGGACCTCAAGATCTGCTCCTCTGTCTAGTAAGGCGATAAGTATATCGTCCAGCATTCAGCTCCATAAAGCAAGACTGGCAAGATCACGGCTTTGGAAATTCGAGTTAGGAGTTTGGATCGTAGTTGTTTGGGCAAACCGAAGTGTCAGCGGTTGGCTAAGGTTATTCTTTGTCGAATCCCCACTAGGATGTCATTTGTGGAGTTTAAATCAAAATTATAGCTGTCGATTGTTAGGTTCTGTCTTAGAGGGTGTTCGACGGATCGATTTTTTGTCGAGGGCATGTACAATACTTTGTTTTATTCTCATTTATCATGAGACCAACTCGTTTGGCTTGTTCTTCTATAGCAGTAAAAGCCTTCAATAGTGGCACGCTGGGAACGGGCGATGATGTCGATATCGTTTGCATAGCCCAGCAGCTGGATGAATTTGTTAATTATAGTGCCTTCTATGTTTACGCAGGCTTTCCGCACCATCTGCCCCAGAATAAGATTAAGAAAATCACACAATAGCGGGTCTCTTTGCCGAAATCCGGTGCACTTTTGGAAAAATTCGGAGGTTTTGTTTCCAAGCACATGAATTCTCTAGCATTGCACGACAGAACCGGATCAGTTTTCTCGGTATACCGAATTCGGCACATCGCGTTATATAGTCACATTGGTAGGTGCCGAAAGATGGGGCAGATAGAGCTGATAGTCCAGTCGTTGGTCATACTTTGCAGATGATCTGGTGCATGCTCCTTGCCAAAACATTGCCACTAGCTTTGAAGAGCTATAACGCAATCCGTCCGAGTCCGCGGCCTTACTGTTCTACAGCTTTTTAATGGCTGTGCCGACTTCGTCTTGGTTGGGTGGGAGAACTACTCCATCGACTGGAATTGAGTTTTCATCATACCATATCACTCCCTCCTGGTTGGAAATGCTTATCTATTGTTGTTGCGTGGGGGCTGTGTTTCGACCACTCCGCCAAAGATGCCTTGCTTACCAATTTTGGCATTGAAGTCCCCGAATTAAACATGCTCCGTAGGCTCCGTCCAAGAGTTCGTAGAAATCCTCTGTCAACTTGAGCTTGAACTGTACAGTGTCAGGGATCGCATCTGGCATCTCTCCTAGTTGAGCGCGTCCATTTGTGCATTTGCATGCTATTGGAGGAGTCGAATCCACCAACCCACCCTAGCGTGGCCCAAATCGTGAAGATATCATCGCCAAAATCTCTTCAAACACCAAAAATCCCGAATTCATTGTCACTGTTACATAGATTGTTGAATTATTATTCAGGTCGTTCAACCCTACGTACCATACATCAAGATCACAAATTAAAAGAAGTATCAAGTTTATGTGCTTGATACAGACAATCTAGACAAAAGATTCGAAACAGGATCAATATCCAACCCTCGTGGAATATTTTAATTTATTTTATTCGGAAATTATGAAGGATTAGTTTAGAGACAAAGACATCAACTTTCCATTTAATTTATTGATTTTTGTTTTAAATATTAGAAAACCTATATTGCATTCGCAGATATAACAAACCAAATTTAACACACACATCTGAACATGGAAATCTTAAAGTAAAAGTCTAAGTTCTCTATTCCATTGTATTGTATAATTTTTTGTAGTGCGAACCGGGACCACTACCAGATGCAGCAAGAAGCATTTGATTCCGTTTTTCGGCCGCAAACTGTAATTTACAAAAATTTTCCATACATATACGTGTATGTGTTTTCTTTGTAATTGAATTGACACTCACCTTTGGATTGTATTTTTGATAGAGCACTACCAAGACCGGTGCATAAACAATGTTGAAGAACCCTACCAACCTCATAAGCCAAGTAAATCCTAGAGCTTCGGCTAGTTCTCCGCCGAGTAATGGAGCTACAAACCAAAGTTAAGAGTGTGTAGTGATTCTAGGTGCTGCTGATGAAATTGAACTCACCTAAACAATAAGCAAGACTAACAGAAGTCTGCTGGATGGCATAGACTGTTCCATAACTCGACATTAAATCACTAGCAGTGGACTGATCATCTGCTAAACTAGAATCGACAAAAGTAGCTAGAAGCGGAACTAGTGCAGCATCAATAATCCCAATTCCAAGACCTAGGCCAAAGTGTGGCAAGAGCAGTTGAGGAACTGTTGTAGCACTGGGTATCTAAATACATAAGCAGAAAATTGATAAGAAGATAAGACTCCTGGTTCAAGGTGCCTCACCAATAACGACGCTATTCCAACTAACATCAGCGATAGACATGAGACTCTGATTTGACCAAAATTATAAGCAACAGCTCCGAAGAAATTCGTTCCGATGAAGTATCCAACTGAGTCTGGAATAAAAACGGTACCTAGCTGCCATTTGTAGGGTTTAAGATGTTCAATCAGCCAAATGGGAAGGCATGGTTCCAGAATAGCCATTGATGATGTAGAAATTAGAATTGCAAGAAAGATAGCCAGAATCATTTTGTTCTCAAATATTGGACGCCATTTTGGCTTGCCAGCTTCTACAGACACCTGTAAGGAATTCGATTTAATCGTTTCTTGTAAATGATGTATGTATGTATATATCTTTATGATAAAACTACCTCTGGTTGAACTGATAGATCCATGGTAAGTAATTGCATTCCTATAAATAGAAGTTTTAGGTTGAATTTCAATATACAATTTACATTTCTTACCTAAGTTGAAGAAAATCAGCATTGAAAGAATGATGAAAGGTGAAGATTTTCCAACCAGGTCGTATAGAATCCCACCGAATGGATAGCCCAAGAGAACTCCCAAAGCAATGCTTCCTAGGATGATACCCATTACCCTGGAGCGTTTATCTTCCTCTGGGTAAAGCTAAATACGTTTGGAAGTTCATAAGATAGATGTATTGTGCCAATGTTTATTAAACTTATATACCAACATTCATATAAATCTTATCATGTCATTCAAGTTCATGTTATATTGATACATTACAAATCCTCTTTTACTAGCCTTGCTGTTACGCTTACGCACCATACGGGAGATTGGTTCGTTAGAGCCATATGTCATGCAATGGATTGGTAGGTAAAAGAGACGATGGCAACATAGATTACGAGGGTTAGTATAAAAGAAAATGGAGTTGTAAAGAGACGTGCAATCGACGGAGCCTGAGAGCAGTCGGTGAATGAAAAGTATGTCTGCTGCGTCCCTTCGTTCCTCAAAGGTATTCAGGTTAATGAGTTTGAGGCGATCTCGATAGGGAGGTAAGGTTCGAGGATCATTCCAAGGTAGACCTCGAAGAGCAAATCGAAGTAAACGACGCTGGATGCTCTCAATACGGGATATATGAACTCGTTGAAAGGGACACCACGCTTGGTTAGCGTACTCGAGAAGGGGGCGAACGTAAGTGATGTATAGTGATCTGGTCACGTATGGATTGCAAAATTCTTTGGACCATCTTTTAACGAAGCCGAGTGATGAGTTTGCTTTAGAAATTATCTCATCAATATGCGAGCGAAAATTAATCAAGGTCGCGGATAGATTCAACAACGGGTATAGGTTGGCAGTGGAGATGGTAAATTCGTTGAGGAGACTTCTTGCACTTACGTGAGAAAGTAATCGATTGACATTTGGAGACATTGAGTTCTAAGCAGTTCTTGATGCACCAGGTGGAAAAACTGTTTAGATCTATTTGAAGGAGGCAATGAGTGTTGTTGTGAGGAAATGGGTTTAAAAAATTTGGTATCGTGAGCATAGAGAGAAAGTGTTGAGTGTTTGAAGGTCGTTAATAGTTAGGATGAAGAGGAGTGGACCTAGGTGACTACCTTGAGGAAAACCTGAAGTGGCTAAGAAAGGGGCCGATAGAGCAGTCCTGAATCGAACGCTATAAAAGCGATTATCCAGGTAAGAAGATATCCATTTTAGCAAAATGGTTTCAAAGCCCAGGACGGACAATTTGAACAGGATTAGTTTGTGAGATATCTTGTGAGCCTTACTGAAATCAGTTGTTATAACGTCAACTTCTTTACCACTTTCTAAGGCTGAGAGAACTGAGAACACGAATTCTACGAGTTTAGTGGTAATTGATCTACCCTTCAGAAAGCCGTGTTGATTGGGGGAAATAAAAGATTTGCACTGGAAGCTTAAGGCTTCATACAAAATGCTTTCGAGGATTTCGAGGATTTCGAGGTTTAGCTATAGGGCGGTATTTAGTGACTTCGCTCTTTAATCCCTTTTTGTGTATCGGTGTTATGAAAGAAAACTTCCATATCTGTGGAAATTCACCTTGAGAGAGCGATAATCGGAAGAGATTTGCAAGGGGGTGGGAACTTTCACTGAGGAACACTTTTAAAGAAATATGGATGGAAGGCCATCTGGGCCGGGTAAGTATTCATATTTAAGTTGTTGTAATTTATTTATGATCAAAACTTTGAGAAATAGAGGGGCCAATGGTTAAGTTAAGCAGGTATTTGAAATAAGAGGGATCCGGTACGAAAGAATTATCGGCAAAAGATTGCTTAAAAAAAGAAGCAAAAAAGTTGGCTATGGTATGCGGATCAGTTGATGATATATTTTCGTATGAGAGGGATGGAGGAAAACCGTCGGATTTTTTTTGTAGTTAACGAATTGGTAGAAAGACTTAGGATCATTTATAAGCCTTGATTGGGCACTATCAAGGTATCGCTGGTAAAGAACCTTATAAAGCTGGGCGAATTGAAGGCATAACCCGAGGTAGTTGGAATAGTCCGCAAAGGAATTGAATCGAAGGAAAACTGCCATAATTTGTTTCTCTTGTTACGTAAAGAGGGAAGTTTACGATTATACCACGGGGGGCTCGTAAAAGGGTTTTTTTTGCGCGAAAAGGGGACGTAGAGAGAAATAAAATTGAACAATTCTCTGTAGAAGATAGAGAGAGGATCACTGAGGTACATATTGGCCAAATTAAAAGAACACTTACTAAGATATTCGTTAATTTTGCGGAAATTCGGTTTATGAAAGTCGTAAGAAGAGGCAGCTGCAGATGGAGAATGCTGCATAGGAGCGTGGTGGAAAAGAGAAATACTCGTAACAAGTGGCGGGTGAAAGTTATCAATGGTCGATAGTGAAAGGGGACAGAGCGAGACAGACAAGTTTATGGGGTTAGTGGTGAAAATGAGGTCTAATTGCCCACCCATATAGTTGGAGAACCCACTAACTTGGCATAAGCTAGAGTCTGTAAGCTTATCCAAGAAGAGGCATTCTTTACTCGAGTGAGGATTTGCGGTAAAAAAAAGATTCATCCTCTGATTGAGTCCAGTGCAATTGAGGTAGATTGTAATCGCCGAATACGATGATATCATCGAGAGGATCAGATAAATTAATTATTTGATCAATTGCATCGATAGCGAGTTGGTAGCATTCAATAGGTTGCGCCGGTAGGATGTAAAAACACATAACGTATAGGAACCTGCAGGGGAGTGTTATCTTTATTGAAACGTAGTCAAGCTTAGAAGAAGTAGATACAGCGATTGGAGAAGAGGTTAGGTCATTGTGGACGGCCAGTAGGACACCTCGACACGAAGAATCATCTTTTGGACGGGTAAGATCGTCGTCTCGAAAAACGTTGAAACTAGGGGGGAATAATTCCTGATTCTTTATATCGGGAATTAGATTAGTTTCGGTTAGAGCGGTTAGTTCGGTTAGACCTCAAATGGGAGAGCGTGAGACTGGCGCAAGAAAGCAGGAGTTTTAGATCGCAGTCCTCTTACGTTTTGATAGTAGAAGGTAAGAGGAAGGTTATTTCGAGAGCGCGTGGGAGTGATGGTTGGAACACTGGCAATGGTAGCACGTTAGGGACGTTGTCTCTTCTGAGACTTTTTGGGGAGACATATTGAAAATGTCGTGGAACTTGATATATAAGTTCCTCAGATTTTTAAGGTCAGTAGGAAGACCTTCCTGCTGTATGGAGACCATGACACTTGTTTTTGTTTTTCCCACATAGCAAACTGAGTCGGATTTGTCATGCAGATACGCTAGAAGTAGACGTATATTCCCGTTCGTCTTTTTTTCTCTAAGCCTAGAAAGTGCAGAACGACATACTGTTGTGTCAAAGGTTTGTTGAGTTATTTTAACTGCGGGAGGCAGAAGGGGGTCAAAAATGGGGCTAGTTGACGAAAATGTTGGGGGCGAAGTAGCAGTAATTGAAGGGGCTTTAGACACATTTTCCGATGAGGGATTTATGATGTGGGAACTAATGAAATTGGGATATTTAGCTCCGGTTTTGAGATCGAAATTATTAGGAAAAGGCATGTGTGTTAGGTGTTGAATGCTGGGAGTTTGAGTTTTAGGTGTTAAGTCAAAAGAGACACGTTGACGTCGGGGCTTGGTTTGGGGTGGAATAGAGGGAGTTGGAGTATGGGTGGGAGGCTTAAAATTAGGAAAAATTTTAGATTTAAAGCTCCAATTGAAGCTGGGTCTGTTTTGAGAAGAGGATGTGGGTTTTGGCAAATTGGATTTACTTGCTAACTTAATAGATGGTTTACGTAAGACGGACTGCTTGACTTTATCCTGCTTCTTGGTCGTATTTTCCAACCATTTGCAGACACGCATCTTTCCAAGATTGAAATTGTTGCTGGCTGGATTATGGAATAGCTATTCGTATTTGGCCGGGTATATTGAGCTTGAAGCTGCGCTTACTTCTGTGGTGAGATGTTGGAAGTAAATTGCAGTGGCTAATGGTGTTGCCATATTTCTTTACGAAGAAATTCGAAATCCAATCAGCATCAGTTTGGTGACCAATTGATACTTCGAAGCAAGCTTATCAAGTCTGCGCTGCCATTCGGAAGGTGTCCAAGTTAAGTTGAAGTGATTGATAAGCTTCAGTGGGGAAGCGATTGGAGGGGTTGACAAAGATGAGTTCTTTATTGTCAAGTTGGAGGAATCTTCGCAGGAATCAGTATGTTGAATCGTACGCAGATGACTTGTATGTGCGGGTAAAATGCTCTAGGAGAACAAAGACTAAGGCAGTGAAGTCCCCTTCACTTCTTCTCTGTTGGTTCACGGTATAAAGGCAAAGAAGAAACGAAAATCTGTAACAATTTCGGATCGGTGATACTTATGAAATTAAAGGAAAACTCTGCGTATTATGATTAGTCATTACGATAATCAATACAGTTTTGCTGAACATAAATGTAAGACAAGTCTATTGAAGCAGCGATTCCCAGATTACACAACGAAAAAGTTTCGGAAGGTGTGAAACGGCGTGCAGTCGACAAAACTAAAGTTTCATTTACATTTCATTTCAAAGGAATCTCTATATTAGCAATTCGATTCATTGAATCACACAAATGAAAAAAATATTCCTAATCTCCTGTTAATGAGGTAAACAAGTAAAGTCTATTAACATGTCGTCTGAAACAGATTGCGAAAGGAGGATGTTTACCACGGAATCTAACATCGCTTTAGGCATTCCACAATGTTAAGTTTGACGGTAAATAAATACATAAATAGAGAACAGAGCACTAAGAAGAAGAATTAGATAAAGCTGGGCATTCACGGAGAAAGTATTCCATGGTATCGGCATCACCCTAGCACCAAGCATCACAACAGATCGTTACACATGGTGCTTTATTATTATGATGATAAGCATTCTACTGCTTTTCCTGCTCGCGAACAATAGAAATAAACCAATTGCTCTCACAGGAAGTCCAATTGTCAGTGAAGCTCCTTACCGAGAGCGTAGGCAGTGCGTTCATTTATTTGCAAGGTCACTTCTGAATCTTATCCTATAAGTCCATCGAAGATCTTATTTCCCACTATTACACTGTGACCTCGGCCATAGACAGGACCCAGCTTTGTGAATGCATTTAGAGAAGTTTTATATTTTCGATTAAGTTGGAAGCAATGAGAGGTTCAGCATGACCTCAAGCCCAGCTTGGCTGTCGCTAATCACGCATGTAGAGTATGTACTTCGTTCTTGTGTCTACTTACTTTATTGAAGAGAAACTTTTTATCTCTCGTTGGGCAGTAATTCTGAACTCCGATGAAACGAAAAAGTATACACTAGATGGCATACAAAACTGTGCGATAATACAATACTTGAAAATGACACTAATCTTAGCGCGCGTGGTGGGGCAGCTCGGTCAAAATGATACATGAAAGAGGAACGGAAAGCCAACCAACAGACATGAGCGGTAAAAGGGTCGTCTTGGATGCAGTCGCCTCTTAGCTCTTACTGAAAATATATAAGTGGTTTGGGTTAAGTGGAAAAACTCTCGGTACAAAAACTGGAAGACCCTAGGTCAAAACTTAGTGTCTAAAATCCGGACGTTTATTTGTATTTAATTTAAATAAATAAAAAAAAATGATTAAAGACAAAAAGATGTTGGATACCGGTCAGCCGGAAATCCCGGTTCCCAAGGGACCGTTGGCAAAGTGCATTTGAAGTACACATGGACAGATCGCGTACAGCAATGTATGCGCTGTCAGAGGTTCGGGCACGCGCAACTGCAACATGCTGTTTAGGTGCATTAAGTGCGTTAAGGACCACAAAAGTGGAGAATGCTCTCTGGGCAATAATGGCATAGAGAATAGGAGTCAGCTCTTTTGTGTACTCTGCAGGAGCTTTGAGCATCCCGATATTTTCAGGTGGTGCCATACATTCAAGGAGAAAAAGTTCGAGTTCGGAAAAAAATTATCGACGAAGAAAAGCATATTAAGCGTTTCGAGATTTGTTGTGCTACAACGCGGATTGCTTTCATTTTCATGCGGAGATAAGAAGATACTAGTTTTCTAGTCGAGTGTCGAGCATATTGACAAGCTAGATTTTATTGTAGTCTAGAAAAGACATAACATTAGCCGATAAAATTGCTTTTCTTGACAAAATCCTATCGGAATTTGGAAAGGATCACTAATGTGCCTAAGTTAACAATAGCTCGTATCAGAAGCAATGAACTTAAATTGCGAGAGGAATGGGACAAAACACATGACAAATCCAGAAAGCGGAAAAGAGAAGGAAAGGATCCAGATGTTGATGAGGCTCTGAACCAATGGTTTTCAATTGTAACTAAAAGAGGTGTTGGGGTTAGTGGCCCATTGCTGAAAGCTAAATCAGAGGAGCTAGCGCCAAATTTTAATGCTACAAATGGATGACTATCGCGATGGAAAACCAGACATGAGATTAAATTTAAGAAAGCACATGGGGACAAAGCTAATGCAGATTTTTTGAGCGATGACCATTGGAAAATGCATAAGCTTCCCGAGCTCTTACAGTTGTGGAATCCTATTGACATATGCAACGCCGATGAAACATGCCTCTTTTACCGTGCTACGCCAGATGGCTGTTTGAGTTACAGACACCATGAACTAATGGGTTAAAAAATGGATCGAGTTACTGTGTTGTGTTGCTGTAATATGTCGGGAAGTGACAACTGGAGCTATTATTCGTTGGAAAAGCTATTAAGCCTAGGTGATTGAAAGGAATTAGAATGGACAGCTTGTCAATTCTTTACTACGCCAACAAGAATGCGTGGATGACGGCCAAAATTTTTATAAAATGGCTTTCGGATTGGGATGCAGGGTTGCAAAAAAGTTGAAGGAAAATTCTGCTGCTTATTAACAATTCGGCTACATATCCTCCTTCAATCAACCTAAAAAATATTAAAATAGAATTCCTCCCGCCAAACACCACAACCCCTGGACATGGGAGTCATAAAAAATTTAAATACGTTATATCGAGGAAGATTGGTGCAGTTCATCGTTGAAGCAATTGAAGAAAATCTCTTAACAACATCTATAAATGCCAGAGAAGTTGGCGCAAAGGTTAATATTCTACAGGCTATTCAATTTGTTGCGGATAGTTGGAGAAAAATAAGCTGTTCCACAATTCTTAACTGTTTTTCTCACTGTGGTTTCAAAAATCTAAATGATGAAATCATAACAGTTGTATCAAATATTGAAAGCTCCTATCCACTTGAGCGCGTTCAAAATCATGAAGAGTTTTTATCCATTGATAGTGAAATGCAATGCCACTGCGAATCTGAGGACGTTGAGGATGACATTATTGAAGAAATTTTACAAAGATATGTACAGTGCAGAAGAAGATGCCCGAAGAGATGTGCAGATTGATGAACCAGTTCCAGTTCGAGTTACCAATCGTGAGGCGAGGCAGTATTTGCAAGAATTGCGGCGGTATTTCATCCAAGAAGGCAGCCCATTATCAGCATTAGATGTTTGTGCTGATTTTATTATCTTACGAGTACAAAGTAATAAAAACATTCGCCAGGGGACTATCGACAAATATCTAACACATTAGATGGGAAATAAAGTTTTTTATACATACTTCCATGTTTTCTTAATAAAATGTATTATATTTCATTTTTGTTATATTTTTATTTTTTCAAAGTTTTTGAATGACATATGTATGTTTTTTTTTTATTTCTATTGTGGTTTGTTTCTCTTTTTGTTTTTGTGGTATTGTTCGAAATAAAGTATGTACATATTATAGCAGTAAAAAAGCTTTGTTTTTGTTAGTACTTATTGAAAATAAGTGAAATATAAATAAATATGTACATATTTATTGAGGTCGTATTTTTTTATTTGGGCTTTCACTTCAATGTTTTCTTAATTGGAACAGCCGCCTAATTGGGACAAAATCATACAAACCGACGTGCCTCAAATAAGCCTAATCCACTGTATATGTACGAGTATGACATATAAGTGCAGTAAGAGACACCAATGAAATGTCATCCTCTCCCACACATTCTTCGATTTCAGTTGGTCATACAACATCAAACGCGACTACTATGTACGATCAGCGTTAATGCACTCACAATCAATCTGCAAGAGATCAATTTTATTATTGGGACCAGTGCTCATTCACCACATGTCTTAGAAGTTGTCAAGAAACTTAAATGGCATCATCTATCTTCGTTTAAATCATCTACTACATGCGCTAAAATACTGGCGTATGTAGCATCAACATTCAACATTGACTCAACGTTATTCAAATGCTTCAAACTTTTGAAGAATAATATTAACGAAACAAAAATTTTGAAAATTTGCTCGCTTTTTTCTAAAATTCTGATCGATGGAACGACGGAATGGGATCGAAGACAGTTAAATTTTTCATAGCTGTTACTTAACTGTCCATATTCAAATATCGCTCTTAGTGAAATTTGGCTGAATAAAGATATAAACTCTTCGGAATTGTTCGACGATTGCTTTGCAATTTATGAAGAGATCGATGTTCTATGTCGACAGGCCTTATACGTTGTGGTGGTTTTTTGCTGGCGTTGAAATCAACATTTGAAAGTTGACAAGTTCCACGTATGAGTTTGTTTGGTTTAATCGAATAAATATGTGTTAGAGTGCATTTATTATTATTGAACGAGTGTCGTATGAATTTATAGTATATGTACACCTAACGAAATAATGATAAAGACAAGACAAGTCATTCGCTGTTCACCCTATGTCCACGAAAAATAATAATAAAAATAATAGAACGTGGCAACACTTTCGTTTGGTTTTATCACATCATAACAGTAATGTTAATTGTGTTTTTGTTGCTGCGTCTGTTTTACATCGGTAAATGATCTTTAGTGTGGTACGAAATATTGACAAGTCCAAGTAGCATAAGTGAAGAAAGTGTGTTTTAAAAACTTCAAAAAACTTCAAAATTAAACTGAGTTTCGATTAGTTGATTGAGCTTTGTTAGTTGAAAATATATACTTCATGAATTTTCATGAAAAAGTACGATTCCGTAGATTGTTGCACAATTAAATAATATAATGCCTCGTGGAAAGCCATTGACCGAAGAGGACAATGCAGGTAGCAGTTATACTACAAAAAATTAAAACTGTAATAGCAAATTATAAAAAATTGGGGAAGATTAGAGAGTAAAGCAAAGTACAGGTAGCAAGTTAGGGATATTCGAGAAAGTCATATAATACCATTGAATACGTTAAACGCATCTCGAAATCCACACAAATTTAAATGTTATTTCGCTTAATACAAGCTTATACTAACTTAAAAACTAGGACTTGCAAACTACAATAATAACAGTTAAGGGTTAGGAAGTAAGGGAATGGTGGAGGAGATCAAGTTTAAGACGAGAAGTGCTCAGGTTAAAATAAAAAAGGGGGAGGTTTGAGTTGACCTTAGGGAGCATGCGGGAGATTGGTTCGTTAGAGCCATAAGAGGTGCGGTGGGTTGGGATATAGAAGAGACAAGGACAGCGTAAATTACGGGGGTTAGTGTTGAACAAAATAGAATTGTAAAGGGAAGCGCAGTCCACAGAACCGCAGAGTAGTCGATGAATGAAGAGAATGTCAGCTACATACGTCTCTGCGTTCTCAGAGGGTATTTAAGTTAAGAAGTTGAGGCGGTCACGATAGGGAGGTAACATAAAGAGATCATCCCAAGGTAGTCCGCGAAGGGCAAATCGAAGAAAACGACGTTGAATGTTCTTGATTCGGGATATATGAATTCGCTGAAAGGGGGATCACACTTGACTGGCATATTTGAGAAGTGGCCGGCTGTGGTGAAGAAATAGTTTTGGAGAACTTAGTGTCATCGGCGTAAATGGATACGGAGCAGTGTTTAATAATCCTCTCAATGTCGTTTATAGTTAAAATGAAAAAGATGGGACCTAGATGGCTCCCTTGTGGAACACCAGACCTAAAGATATAATAAAGAAGAAATCCATTTAATGATATGGGATTAAAACCGAGGAATAACAGTGTGAAAAGGATCAATTGATGAGATATTTTATCGAAGGCCTTAGCGAAATCTGTGTAGCAATAACTTCGATTTCTTTTCCATTTTCTAGGTCTGAAAGCGCAAAGGATACGAATTCAACTAAATTTGTAGTAGTTGATCTACCTTTTAGAAATCTGTGATTTGCACTGAAAGCTAAGTACTTCATATAAAAAACTTTCGAACATTTTAGGTATGTGAGAAAGCTTAGCAATGGGACGATAGTTGGTTACTTCATTCTTTGATCCCTTTTTGTGAACCGAAGTTATGAAAGAGGTCTTCCAAACTTGGGGAATTCCCCTTGTGTGAGGTTGGAGGCACACTTTTTGAGAAATATTACTGGGAGCCCGTCTGGCCTGGGTAAAAATTCATCATTGAGATTTTTCGATAATTTTTCTTCGATAAAGGTGGGATCAAAAGATTGAGAGAGAGAGGGGCCAATAAAGAAATTGAAATATATGGTATCGGGTACGAAGAAGTTGTCTGCAAATGATTGTTTAAAAAAGTTTGCAAACTAGTTGGCAATAATATATGTTTCGGTCGATGATACTTTATTATCGAACGAGAGAAAGGGCGGATAGCCGTCTAATTTTCTTTTGCAGTTGACAAATTGATAAAATGGCTTAGGATCGTTGATAAGGTTGGTCTGCGCTATGTCGAGAAAGTGCTGATAGAGGCGGCTATAGAGCTGAGTGAATTGGAGGTAGGTTTCAAGATAGTTAGAATAGTCATAATAAGAATTGGTGCGAAGAAAAACTGCCCATAATTTGTTTGTTTTGTTTCGTAAAGAGCGAAGTCTTCTGTTATTCTTCTGGGAGGGGAAATAGATGATGTTTTATGCGAAGAAAAAGGGAACTTAAAGAGAAATGGAATTAAATATTTCACTTAAAAAAAATGGAGATAGCATCAGTTAAGAATACGCCGGTAGAATCAAAAGGACTAAGATAGATATTAATTTTGCGAAAACTAGCTTTATGGAAGTCGTAAGAAGAGATGGTCGGGGAAGAATTGGGTTGGGGTGGAGAGTTATGGAAAAACGCGAGAACAACATGTCACAAGGCGAACAGGTTGATTTTCGCTGAAAAGTTTCAATTTTGGAATGAAAAGTGGTGAAAAGTAATTCGCTTAATTTACACTGACGAACAAAAATTAGCTAATGGTTGTCAGAAATATTATCATGATAAGAGAGCTGAAAGGCAGCATAGAAATGCTCGCAATTTCCGAGGAGGCACTTTATTGGTTTGGGATGCAGTAAGCTGCTCTGGAAAGCCACCTATTTGTTTCTATTATGTGAAAATGAATAACCAAAAATATACTGAGTTCTTAGATGATGTTTTAGTGGATCGGGGAGATGATTTATTCGGCAGCGAATTCGTATTTCAACAATATAACGATGCTATCCGCGTAACATCCCGTCATTGGACATTTTTTAAAAATGGGTGTCAGTTTGATAATGTCAAAGATCTAGTATGGACTATTAAGGAAGAATGGGACAAAATCAACATTATTCAGATACGATCATTGACTAATTCGATGCCATGACGCATTCAATATATAATCAGCAACAAAGCATCAAGCACCAAGTATTAAGTCCTGATTTTACATGAACTATTTACATGATAAAATATAAAAAAAGGGAAACAAGATTTAATTTCTAAATCAGAGCTAGGTCTTGTAAAAAGTGTTTCAAAAGCAAATTGTAATTCTATGTGTGACTTCCTAATGTCTTTTGATTGGAACGTCATGATGTCAAACGTAAATTTACATTCTGCTTATTTCTTATTCATGAAGAAAATCGAAGAAGTATTCTTTAGATTTGTTCCAATTAGGGACGCTAAGTTTTCAAATAAACCAATTTGGTACAATAGACGGCTATCAAATCTAAAAAGTGGTATGTATAAATGGTAAGATAAATCAAAAACCAATATAATATTTTGAAGCGAGTTCTGTCGTTTGAGAAAGGAATACGAGTTCTGGAAAAGATTTTCGTATAGGCATTATAACGCATTTGCTCTTGTGAATTTAAAATTATAAATAACTCTAAGGCATTTTGGAAATTCTTAAATGATAAAAGGTAGACTTCCGTCTACCATGAAATGTCAAGGTGTAATTAGTAAAGACCTTAAAGAGATGTGTGATATGTTTGCTTCCTTTTTTGAATCAAATTATTTTGTCGAAGCTGTTACTGGCACTCCTTACCCACCTTCACCATTAACTGAAACTTCAAATTCAACCTATCCATTAATGGATAGCTACGACTCCAATTTATCCGAAGCGACGAATAAGCCGAACGTCTCCTCTTCTGACACTCTGTCGGAAAAGGGAACCAATGAGGGCTCCTATACAATCACAGGAAGAAGATGAGCTCTTGGGCACATGTTCAGAATCGGAGGACTCGAACAGCACCGTGGTGGAGGCTACTCTGTAAATGGTACGGTTTCTCCAGATTAATCTCCATCACTCAAAAAAGGCTTCTGCCTCACTTATTCTGCGTCTTTCCAAAAACGCAGAAGACATAATCCTAATCCTGGAACCATGGAACCATGAATTTGTATATTAGTGAAACGTAGCCTTAATGCGTTTTTACTTCATAACCTCAGCGGCATCGACTTAACCGTTGCCAGACTAGAGACTACGAAAGTCTCCTACTGGCTGGCATCGGTATGTCTTGGCCACGATCATGTGGACCCTCCCTGGCGATAACCTAGAAAGGTTGGCACTGGAAGCTGAAAGGCAAAAAAACTGGTCTCTTCTTCGGATGCGACGCTAACGCTCATCACACGGTATGGGGCAGCACCGACATCAACAATAGTACTAACCTCATTGTTTGCAACATTGACAATGAGCCCACTTTTATAACAAGAAACCGACATTAAGTGCTAGATATCACTCCTGTCTACGACAACATCACTCAAATGCTAACGAAATGGATGGTATCGTCTGAACACTCTTTTCCAGACCACAGATACATCACTGGGAGGAGTGATGTTCCTCCCAGCCAACCAGAATTCCAAAAAACTGATTGGCCAAAATACAGAGGAATACTGTCAGAAACGCTATCCTCTGAACTATTACGTCCCCCGCGTGATACCAATGAGCTTGTCATCAAAGTCAAGGAATTGACCTTGGTTCTCATTCAGGCTAAGGCTGCTTCCTGCCCTCTTATTCAACCTAGAGGCAAGAAAAAGCCGGACTGGTGGGCATCAGCATAGGGACCACTTACTACTTAAAAACATTTTCAGAAAACTTTTCAACCTAGCAAAAAGCAGAAGAAAAGTGACAAAGAATCCCTCGAAATATATAAAAAAGAACTGAGGAAGGCAAAGTGACAATCCTGGAGATAATTCTGTGACAAAATTACAGAAACCTCAGAGGCATCGCGGCTAAGAAAAATCCTCTCCGCAAATCCTATGATGCCTAGTTATTTGTAAAAACTCGATGGCTCTTGGACAACCTCAAGTGATGAATCACTCAACCTGCTACTGGACACTCACTTTCCAGGTAGCTCCCTATTCGTGGCCAGTAGCAACCCAAACAGAAATACTGTAACCGTGACCAAAATTCATGGTTTGATTACAAAAGACAAACTGCTTTGGGCGCTGCATATAATACCAGGCGAGCTACAAAGGTCCTCAGATATTATTCTGCCTACGCTAGCAAATATCAAGCGAAGCTGTGTAGAGTTGATCCACATTTCACTGTCATGCAGAGAAATCAATGTATTTTTCATACCCAAAGCCGGAAAATGCTACCATGTTGTCCCAAAGGACGTCAGACCCACAAGTCTATCGTCTTTCCTTCTGAAAACTATAGAACGACTGATTTATATCCATATACGAGCTAAAATTGTTCCAAGACTTTTATCGACGGCTCAACATGCCTACTGCCTAGACGACTTACTTGGGGAGTTGATCAGTCTTATGCGAAATAACAGGATAATCAACTCCAAACTGGGTGGGGCTTCTGCTAAAAGATATGGCAGCAGAGGTAAGCCGCAAGGCATCACTCTAAGTGTCTGATCCTTCTACATAGGAAACACCTCAGTGCCATAATAGGTGCCATCACTGGACACTGCCTCATAGGCAAGCACTTAAGAAGGCTGGGCGCCTTTACAAATGATATCTGTAGAAGCTGCATGTGTACATGTCCAGCTCTCGCCCAGAGAAGAAACTTCATCTAGGAGCTTTCTTCTACAACGACCTAAACGATTTAAAAAATATAGACGTAAACAGTCTCCTACGCTTCATCATAAGCTCAAACTGGTTCCATTAGTAAGAGGATCATAGATCCACGTAGCATCACAATGGGCCACTAGGCCTAAGTGGGTTGGTATTTCCAAGAGCCACTCTTACCTACCCTACATTACGCCGCAAGGCGGTGTCCTCTCTCCCCTCCTCTGGAACTTAGTGGTTAATAAACTGCTGATGTACCTGGAACCGGTTGGTAACAGGGTGATTGCCTATTCGGATGACGTTTCTATAGCCGTCTCAGGTAGGTAGCAATCTTAATACCATTAAAGAACTCTTTCAGCTAAATCTTAACAGATTAATCCGTTGGGCAGATCGAAGTGGATTGGGAGTAAGTCCCCATAAAACTGATTATGTCCTCTTTTCCGGGAAATATCAAACTCCAATTATAGACCCTCCCTCAATAACCGGTACCAGCTCAGTCTTTTCCGATACAGCAAAATATCTGGGTGTCATTTTTGATAGGAAACTAAACTGGAAACCTAACATTCAAGAAAGAGTCAATAAAGCTATAATAGCATAACCCACTGGCTATACATCTCGGTCGTAAGACCGATACTCACCTACGGGATTGTCGTCTGGTCATCGGCCTTAGACAATGCAGTCAACTGCAGTACAGTAAAGTAGGTAGAGTCCAAAGAACATCATGTCTATCCATAAGCGGAGCCTTACGGTCTACTCCCTCTGCGGCTTTAGACATTCTGTTTCATTTGACACCCCTCGATATTTTCAGCAGGCAAGTAGCTGCGACTGCAGCTGCACAGAGAACATCGATTACATCATAACTAAACTTCGGTTTGACAAAGAATTCCATGTTAGCTTCCCCACTATATCCTTCTGGCAGGGAGATGCTTTCATGGAGGACAAGTCAATCCATTTCTACACAGATGGATCTAAAACCGATAGCGGGGTTGGTGGTGGTGTTTTCTTAGATAAGCTACGAGGGGCGTTCAACATATTCTCGGTATTGGGGTGAAGATGTGGTTGTATATATAAATTGACTTATTTATCAAATAATACTATTATTTTAGTGCATTCATGTAAAATTTCATATAAATGTGATTATTAATTCGCGTTTTATCTCTAGTTAAACAAAATCATAATGGCAACTGAGACGATGATGGTGAAAATTGAGCATCGCGCTGTAATCACTAAGCAAGGAAAAAGTCAAAAAACCATTCATGAAGAGATGGTGGCTGTTTACCAGGGTTCCGCACCTTCATTATCAACTGTGCAAAAGTGGTCAAGTGAGTTCAAGAGAGGCAGAGAGAGCATTGAAGACGACCCCCGCTCCGGCACCCCGGCTACTGCTTGTACGGGAGAAAGCATCAAATAAGTCGAAAAACTTGTCTCTGAGGATGTCCGAATAAAGGTGAAAATGATGGCAGAGATCACCAAGCTTTCAATTGGTACCATTCACACCATTCTTCATGACCATCTTAACCTTTCAAAGGTCAGTGCAAGGTGGGTGCCACGAATGCTCACAGCGCCTCAGAAAAAAGTGAAAATCGCATGCTGTAGAGAGCTTTTGGAGATGTGTAGTGAGAACACGGACGGTGTTATGGATCGAATTGTTACTGGGGACGAAACATGGGTCCACCACTATGACCCTGAAAGCAAACAAGAATCCATGCAGTGGCATAAAAAAGGAACAGACCCCCGAAGAAGTTCAAAGTCACTCCGTCTGCCGGGAAGCTCATGGCCACAGTTTTTTGGGACTCAAAGGGAATCTTGCTCATTGAGTACAAAAAAAAAGGTGAAACCATCAACGCCACATCCTACGCTTCCACTTTGCATAATTTGCGGGAGGAAATTAAAAAGAAAAGACGGGGTAAACTCGCAGCGGGTGTGTTGCTTCTTCATGACAACGCTCCTGTTCACACGGCGCGAGTTTCCAAGGCTGCTGCGCGAGATTGTGGTTTCGAAGAAATCCAACACTCACCCTATAGTCCAGACCTTGCCCCTAGTGATTATTTCCTGTTTCCGGATTTGAAAAAATGTCTTCGTAGAAAAAGATTTTCGGATGATGAAGAACTCAAGTCGGCAATAAATGGGTATTTTGCAGAGAAAGAGGAAATTTATTTTTTTGAGGGTTTAAAAAAGCTTATCTCAAGATGTAACAAATGCATTGATGTTAGGGGAGATTATATTGAAAAATAAAAACAATTTAAATTGAATTCGCTTTTTCCTTCATATCGATACCGAGAGTATAATGAACGCCCCTCGTAAATCTAAGCCTCTCTTTCCGTCTTCCAAATCACTGTAGAGTGTTCCAGGCGGAAGTTTTGGCTTTTAAAGAAGGCCTATCCTAGCTGAAAAAAAACGTGATATCTGCAATGGATTTTTTTGGATAGTCAGGCCGCTATCAAATCCCTGGACTCAGTCTCATTATATTCGAAACCCGCCCTTGGATGCCGATCATCTGTTATGGAGATGCCAGAGCAGTTCAACCTTCACCTTTGCTGGGTGCCGGGTCACAGAAATATTCCAAGGAACTTTATTGCCGATGAACTAGCCAAAATTGGAACCACTCTACCTATTCTCCCGGAAAAGGGTAGCATAGGCATACCTTTCGCTACGTGCAAATCAATATTAAAGCTGGATGTTAATAAAAGAACAGAGCTTAGGTGTACTGTTGGACCAAACAGATCTGGCCAAAGCTGGATTTGAATTGCTCTAAGAGTCTGATCTTTCTAAATAGGAAACATCTCAGCACCATCATAGGTGTCATCACTGGACACTGCCTTATAGGCAAGCATGCAACAAGGAGCTTCAAGGAGATTCACTTAGGAGCTTTCTTCTACACGAACTAAAAATATAGACGTTAACAGTCAAATTGGTTCCATGAGTAAGAGGATCACATACTCACATACTTTTCCTTAAGAGATATCGCTCCAGCTTAGTAAGACCACTGCTTATAATTTTTAATTTGTCATTAAAGACTCCCTCTTTTTAGACTGCTGGAAAAGCTAATTTATAACTCTAGAGACTTAGGGGTTATTTCTGATAACCAGTTAACATATCCGCGGCACTATGACTACATTATAGCTAAATCTAACTTTATACTTGGTTTCCTTATCCGAAATTCTAAGGACTTTGTTGATCTGTATACTCTTAAATCTCTGAATGTTTCTATTGTTCTTTCGTTACTTCAATATTGTTTCATAGTTTTGTGTCCCTATCATGTGAATAGTATTTTAAGGTTAGAAACAATACAGAAAAGGTTTACCAAATATGCGCTTCGTAAAATATATGGTACTCTCAGAGATAGAGAACATTTCTTATTTTTAAGTTCCAGATATACGACTGTTTATGGTCAAAATAATCCCGTAACTAACGCTTCAAACTGCTTTAATACGATAGATTTTAACATGAGCAGAAAAAAATGTAAAGAGATTGTTCAAGACTATCTTAGACGCCCTTATTGTAATAGTCAATTTCTTTAATACATTATTTAAACTTATATTTTATTACATAATATTTTATTTATTACCTATTTATATGTATAGGCTGATAGTGATGATTGTTTTTTCCAATTTTTATGTCTCAGAAACTGTCAAAGTTATCAATGACACCCAGCTGTCAAATTCAGTAGGGTTTGTCATTTCATCAGGCATCGTTTTACGCTTGCCGAACGTAAGGAAATTATTAAAAAATAAATACGCAACGTGAATGTCGTCGTGAGGTCGGTCGCTATCATGAATTCATTGTACAGGCAATTCGTCGCACCGTAGAAAAGTCTGAGCTCGAGTACACAATTTCGGATCTTAAGCCACCAACCAGACAGAGATTGGTGAGAAATGAAGAAAACATAGCCGCCGTAGTGGCCAGTATCGAAGAAGACAAAGAAATGTGGATTCGGCGCCGATCAGCTGAATTGATCCCCAGAGAGTCAACCCGGCTTATTTTGCGGTTGGATTTGTTCCGACATCTGTATAAGATTGTGCTGACGCAAGAATTTAATTGAAGCCGGACGACCATAGACAACACCGTGAGTTCGCTAATTTTGCGCGGGAAATATTGGCGGCAGATCCAAATTTTGGTCAAGGACGAGGCCCATTTTTGGCTCAGCGGCTATATCAAGTAAAATTGCCGTTATAAGAGCGAACACAATCCACAAGTGTTCAGCCAAGCATCAATGCATCTACAACAATTGACTGTTTGGTGCGGTTTATGGTATGGTGGCATCATTGGACATTATTTATTTCGAAATGAGGAAAGAGACACCGTTACCGTCAATGGTCTCAGGTATTGAGCGATGTTAACCGACTTTCTGTGGGCAGAGCTCAACAACATCGATATATTGGAGCTGTGGTTCCAGCAATATGGCACTTTATACCATACAAGCGACGCAATACTCGAAGTTGTGAAGGAGAAATTTTTCGACTGGGTCATCTCACGACGAGCGCTCATCAATTGGCCGCTGCGTTCATGCTATTTGACACCACTCTATTGCCGGAAAAACGCCGCACACATTTTACCGAGTTATCAAAAATTGGGCCGACCGCTTGAAGCACTGCCAACGAAGACGAGGCGACCATTTGATATTCACATAATAATATTCACACAATAGTATACACATGGCATGAACGCAGCTTCAAAATAAAGCCAGAATCAATTTTATATCTCACACCGTTGTTGTATTAGTGCGAGATCCGGCATAAGAAATATATATCCTCATTCCTCATCTGTTATTCAATAATGAAAGAGACTATCTGGTACACAATACTTAAACAAAAAAAAAAAGGAGTTGCCTAGGTAAATCGCATGCCAATGATGTTAAATAAAATAAATTATAATGCATTTTTTTTATCAACTTCCCCCATTTGTTATTCATAAGAATCGAGCTGAGGGAATATAACACAAGGAATTGGAAAAATATAGGTTGCCTACATGTTTTACAGTACAACTATGAAGTTGTACTCAAATAAAAGCTTATTTTTTTACCTACTCAACGGTATAAGGTTGCCTTGAGAAAAGTTTGTCCCATCCATGGTTGCCTAGATTTTTACATAGATGTTAAGTTTTCAGCGAAGAAACCATTTTTGGTCGTTATGCTGTGACTAAGTGCACATTTTTGTCGTGCTGATATGGAGCCTGAGGCAAGATTCAACGCTAATTGATTATAGGCATCAGCATTAATAGTCTGCTCTAATGTGAAGTCAACAAGTGATCTGGAGAAACCAGATTTGATACGGCGGATACCAAATGCTCCTCGGCTAAATTCAGATACCACAAGCGGATTGCTACTCCGCACTTTCATTATGCTTACGTACATAATGGACTACCTGGCATAATTTGGCTGGCTCAATGAGAAGAACAAATCGGACCTGTTGTAAATAGTCTATGTACAACTGAAAGTCACTGCTACGGATGCTTCTTGAAAACCGAAGAAACAAATTGATGAACTCATAATACTGGAGATAATATTGAGCCGTCTTCCCATGTCCACCATCCAAAATTTTTTTTTGCAATATTCTTTCCGCAGTAAATCAGGTAAGTCAATTCGGTGTCCAACAAAACCTACAATTTGATCCTTCGAAATCTGTAAAAGTTCATCCAATATCTCAAGATTTGAATGATGCGTATGTATAAATACTGCTCGAAGTGAAGTATTTGTAATTTGTAATGCAGTCAATAGATGTAGACGTTGGCAGCGATTAAAGTGTTTACTATATAAAAACCTTTTTCTTGAACCTCCTGCTAAAGCCTCTGCCTACACCAAAACGTCCGCTAATCCGCTGCAATCTATATATTTACCAATAGCTTTGAAGAATGCCATCTGAGTGTGAAATGCCCCTAAATTATTGAATATATTGTCAAATTTCGGCTTTTCATTTTGCTTGATTTGCATCGCCATTTTAGCTATGGCTAAGTCGTACGTGACAATAACTAATTTTTCATTGTACTTTTCAGCAATTGCATTTGCTATGATGAGCGTTTCATTTACTATAGAATACGACGTTGGCGAAGAATTGATTGGAGACAAATAACATACGGTTTGAATTTTGTTACTATCGGTCGTAACCGTGCAATTGTAACCTAACCACATAGGTACTGAGTCAATCCTTGCCAAAGACATCATCCATAGTAAATCTATTTCAATCGCAACCTCTGTAGCACTTTGGCATGCAACAATTCTCTCTTCAATGGAATTAACGGTAAGTAATTCCATGGTTGCACTAGGTTTTAGATAATATGGTCGGACCTACGAGTATCTTGAAATTTGATTGGAGCGTCGTCTTTTTCGTTATGGTGGTCTAAATTCATCAACATCGTCATGATTCAATATTATGTAAAACTTCATTGTCAGCGGTAGAAAATTGGTAAATCATTCCAACAGTGTCATGCATAGTGTCTTTTCCGGACGTTGTGTCGATAAAGCGATCAAAGTTATCGAGCGCTACTTGCGTGCTTCGTCCATGAACTGCATCGTTGCCGGATGGTATGACTTTATCTTGTTCAACTGCTGTGTAAGTCATTTCAGTCTCTAATTCTTCAGCCAAGTTATACCCTATTGTAAATATGGCCATATATATTGAGTATTCTGAGAACTTGTCATGAATTAGTTAGAGACTTCAAAGCCAATGCACGGGTTAGGTTTTTAGCAGGTTTAATTCGACCCTTTGTTATGATGTAAATTATGACACTACATAATGACTTAATTTTAACAGTGTTCTGATCTGATACATCGCGAGAACTGCCTGGTCCTCCGATCAATTTGTACACAAATTCGTATAGTTGCTCTGGAATCTCGCATTCTCCCTTTATCACATCATCTACGGTTAGACGACTAGGTAGCTTTCGACAGGGAATATTTTTAACACAATTTCTCAAATTGTACGCTACTTCTTGAAATCTAGCGTCCGCTTCTGTTTCTAGTTTTATAGCTTAATTTGCCAATGTCGATACGTTCCTATTATTGTGGTATATGGTATAATCTTTTTATTACGGGGTCCGGTAGATCATTCAATAGTGAGGCAGTCACCGAAAGCTTTAGATATTTTTTTTCCAGGTATTTGCTCCTATAAAGTGCAACATCTTCAGAGAGTTTCTTGTCCTCTGCGAACTCCAACAACAGAGTCTTATACCGGGAGAATAGGTGCGTGATGTACATTACTTTACTATTACTGATGATTTTTTCCTTGAAAACTTAACATCTAAAATCTAGGCAACCATGGATGGGACAAACTTTTCTCAAGGCAACCTTATACCGTTGAGTAGGTAAAAAAATAACATTTTATTTGAATAAAAAAATTATCAAATAGTAGATGAGGATATATATTTCTTACTCCGGATCTTGGACTAATTTAATTTTTTTTCCTATCGTTCTTATCTGGTCCTCTATACTCGTATAAGTTTCCTAAACAATGTGTATAAGTTTTTATCTGCCATATTATGTGAACGTCTAAAACCAAAACTTCTAAAAACATCTAATGTAGGACCAATAAGTAAAAACGCAAAGAAAAATGGCGTACTAAATTACAGGCCGATCGATATCCATTCTCTCAGCAGTTGACAAGGTCTTTGAAGAAGAGACTATCCAATTATCTAGAAAAATATGCGGTTTGTAAAGTAACCAGTTTAGACTTGGAAAAAACAAGGGCATAAATTGTTTCGCAATTCGCTAATAGACTTTATTCTGGTCTAGATAAGTATCATAGTGCAATTGTTTTATTCATAATTTCTGGAAGGCTTTCGATACCTCAAATAGGTGTGGACGGTCACATTTAACTTTTTTCGAAAGCTACTTTAGAAACATGAACCGTAAGATCAAAGTAGCAGAACAGGCTACCAGTGAAGAGAGTCATGAATATGGGCTTCTAAAGGGATTAAAATAAGGACCCCTTCTTTTAATAATATATGTCAACGATTTACTCTCGGTTTTGTACGGGTCACGCTTGCGCGTGAATGTTAAAGATGTTATAGCCATGATGAAAAAAGAATTTAACACAGTAACAGCCTGATGCCATGACCATGCTTTAGTCAACAATGCACAAAACACAAAGACGATGCACATCCGACCTACGCATATATGCAAACCACAACTTAGAATCATGTTTCACGATGTGTCCAAAGAGACGAGGTTATCTGTTCGCAGTATATTGGAGTTGTATCAATATGCAAATAAATTGGGGTAACCCTGGACTACAACCTAAAATGGAACTGCCATACAGAGGAACTTAAAAAGAAGCTGCGGGAAGCCACATATGCTATCACCTATTTGAGGAATCTCTGCCCACCATCTGTACTTCGGCAGTGCTATTTGGCCTTGGTTGAAAGTCATATTAAATATGGGATACTGGCATGGGGAAGAGCGACAGGAATGCAACCTCATACGCTACCGTTCACGTTCTACAACCGAAGAGCAAGGACGTGAGTCCGGGAACGAATATCTAAACCAGAGAGTACTGTCGTCAGCAAAGGAATATATTGGATTAGAAGTAGCAGACAATGAAAGTAGCAGAGATGAAAATTAAAAAAAAATATCGGAGACAGAACGGGGACAGAACAGAGCCCTGGGTACACCAGCATTTATTTTGTGGATATCAAACTTGAAACTATCCTAGATAATTTGAATTGAATGTTCCGTAAGGTAATTTCTTTAAGATTTATCGATCCCAAATGCAGGCATTTTTGACAAAAGATCGTGATGCCAAACTCTGTCAAATGCATTAGAAATATCATGTGCAATTATCATACCTTTCTTTCGTCAGATTGGTGTAGACTTTGGTTTCACTGTTCGGTGAGATATTATGTCAAATTACCAGTGGACCTGTTGCTACAAAAACCGGTCATTGAAAAGTTTTTGCCTTTCGAGATATTTCATGAGCTGAATATTTATCAGCGTTTCCATGATCTTGGAAAGAAGGGACGTAAGTGCAATGGGTAGTAGGAGGAGGAAGAAGAAGATTCGCCTTTTTTAGGGGCGGGCTGGAAAAATGCTGTTTTCCATCTGCTCGGAAAGAGTCCTAAAGAGTAGGATTGATTAAATAGCTTACGCAAACCATTTGCCAGCATGGAAGAACACCTCTTCAATAGAAGGGAACTATCTGGACCAGCGGATTTGTGTATATTAAGACCTTTAAGTACTCTTGCTACTATACGAGCGCGAAAATGGATTCGTCCAATTGAAAATTCGACGCACTCAAGTGTAGGTGGAGACAAAGCACAATCTGAAAGTGTTGAGCTGGCCGCAAAGTGTGCAGCAAGCAGATAGACCTTTTGGGACATTGTAGTATTTTTTGCCTAAGATTTTGGTCGTATTGAAATTTCACACGCCCAAGAAAGGTGTTGCAGTCATTCATGTCTGGTTTAAATTTTTTCCAGTTTTCGGCTCCTTACAGCTCGAGTCGTACTATGCTATTTCTTTTGGTCTGATACTTTTCATTCGATGAGGGATAAAGGATCTCATTCCAAAGAGCATAGTATCAGTGTTCATATCAGCAGCGGCATCCACGTCGTTATGGAGGAAACATAACGACCAGTTAAACTTCCTAAAGAATGTGTTCAGTCCGCTCCAACTGGCATTGTCGTATTGCCGTACGGCTCTTTTAGGAGTCCTTTCTCTATCTGTGTGGTCTGTGTCCGAGAAATTAGCTGATATGGAACTGTAGTCCGACGAGCCTAGAGGGGAGAGCACATCAACGGTGTACTTATCAGGGTGAGAAGTTAAGAAAAAGTCTAGGGTGTTGGCGGTATGACTATCAACGTCTGGAATTCGAGTGGGCTCATTTACTAGCTGCACCAAGTTGTTTTCTGCAGCAAAGATCTCAACACACCGTCCTTGGACCAATAAGTAAAAACGCAAACAAAAATGGCGTACTAAATTACAGGCCGATCGATATCCATTCTCTCAGCAGTTGACAAGGTCTTTGAAGAAGAGACTATCCAATTATCTAGAAAAATATGCGGTTTGTAAAGTAACCAGTTTAGACTTGGAAAAAACAAGGGCATAAATTGTTTCGCAATTCGCTAATAGACTTTATTCTGGTCTAGATAAGTATCACAGTGCAATTGTTTTATTCATAATTTCTGGAAGGCTTTCGATACCTCAAATAGGTGTGGACGGTCACATTTAACTTTTTTCGAAAGCTACCTTAGAAACATGAACCGTAAGATCAAAGTAGCAGAACAGGCTACCAGTGAAGAGAGTCATGAATATGGGCTTCTAAAGGGATTAAAATAAGGACCCCTTCTTTTAATAATATATGTCAACGATTTACTCTCGGTTTTGTACGGGTCACGCTTGCGCGTGAATGTTAAAGATGTTATAGCCATGATGAAAAAAGAATTTAACACAGTAACAGCCTGATGCCATGACCATGCTTTAGTCAACAATGCACAAAACACAAAGACGATGCACATCCGACCTACGCATATATGCAAACCACAACTTAGAATCATGTTTCACGATGTGTCCAAAGAGACGAGGTTATCTGTTCGCAGTATATTGGAGTTGTATCAACATGCAAATAAATTGGGGTAACCCTGGACTACAACCTAAAATGGAACTGCCATACAGAGGAACTTAAAAAGAAGCTGCGGGAAGCCACATATGCTATCACCTATTTGAGGAATCTCTGCCTACCATCTGTACTTCGGCAGTGCTATTTGGCCTTGGTTGAAAGTCATATTAAATATGGGATACTGGCATGGGGAATAGCGACAGGAATGCAACCTCTTCAGAAGCTGCAGACACGAATAGGAAGTAGGATTCACAGAGCAGCATTAGTACACAACTATGAAAGGCATTATATAACTACCGACATGATAACGCGTAACGCCATTGATACACATACCGAGAATGGAAAGTTTTTCGGTTTCGACTGGATATTTAAATGTCTCTTTAACGACAGCAGACAGCATTGCGTTTTGGAAGCATTAAATTTCAGTCCTTTCATAGTTCTGGTTATGCTATTTATATCAGAATTTAACGAGCCTTACATACGCTACCGTTCACGTTCTACAACCGAAGAGCAAGGACGTGAGTCCGGGAACGAATATCTAAACCAGAGAGTACTGTCGTCAGCAAAGGAATATATTGGATTAGAAGTAGCAGACAATGAAAGTAGCAGAGATGAAAATTAAAAAAAAATATCGGAGACAGAACGGGGACAGAACAGAGCCCTGGGTACACCAGCATTTATTTTGTGGATATCAAACTTGAAACTATCCTAGATAATTTGAATTGAATGTTCCGTAAGGTAATTTCTTTAAGATTTATCGATCCCAAATGCAGGCATTTTTGACAAAAGATCGTGATGCCAAACTCTGTCAAATGCATTAGAAATATCATGTGCAATTATCATACCTTTCTTTCGTCAGATTGGTGTAGACTTTGGTTTCACTGTTCGGTGAGATATTATGTCAAATTACCAGTGGACCTGTTGCTACAAAAACCGGTCATTGAAAAGTTTTTGCCTTTCGAGATATTTCATGAGCTGAATATTTATCAGCGTTTCCATGATCTTGGAAAGAAGGGACGTAAGTGCAATGGGTAGTAGGAGGAGGAAGAAGAAGATTCGCCTTTTTTAGGGGCGGGCTGGAAAAATGCTGTTTTCCATCTGCTCGGAAAGAGTCCTAAAGAGTAGGATTGATTAAATAGCTTACGCAAACCATTTGCCAGCATGGAAGAACACCTCTTCAATAGAAGGGAACTATCTGGACCAGCGGATTTGTGTATATTAAGACCTTTAAGTACTCTTGCTACTATACGAGCGCGAAAATGGATTCGTCCAATTGAAAATTCGACGCACTCAAGTGTAGGTGGAGACAAAGCACAATCTGAAAGTGTTGAGCTGGCCGCAAAGTGTGCAGCAAGCAGATAGACCTTTTGGGACATTGTAGTATTTTTTGCCTAAGATTTTGGTCGTATTGAAATTTCACACGCCCAAGAAAGGTGTTGCAGTCATTCATGTCTGGTTTAAATTTTTTCCAGTTTTCGGCTCCTTACAGCTCGAGTCGTACTATGCTATTTCTTTTGGTCTGATACTTTTCATTCGATGAGGGATAAAGGATCTCATTCCAAAGAGCATAGTATCAGTGTTCATATCAGCAGCGGCATCCACGTCGTTATGGAGGAAACATAACGACCAGTTAAACTTCCTAAAGAATGTGTTCAGTCCGCTCCAACTGGCATTGTCGTATTGCCGTACGGCTCTTTTAGTAGTCCTTTCTCTATCTGTGTGGTCTGTGTCCGAGAAATTAGCTGATATGGAACTGTAGTCCGACGAGCCTAGAGGGGAGAGCACATCAACGGTGTACTTATCAGGGTGAGAAGTTAAGAAAAAGTCTAGGGTGTTGGCGGTATGACTATCAACGTCTGGAATTCGAGTGGGCTCATTTACTAGCTGCACCAAGTTGTTTTCCGCAGCAAAGATCTCAACACACCGTCCTTTGGATGTTGTCTATCCAGAATGCCGAAGCCACCCAGAATTGTGTATATTGAAATCGCACGTAATAAGGATTTCAGTATGAGGATACAAGGATACAATTCTTTGAATGGAGTCAGACAGCGCATGGAACTCATTAAAGGTCGAATTGCCGTCCAATTTGGGGCTTCTGTAAATAAAACAGTAGTGGATAATTTGCTTACAGAGAAGTTGAAGTCCGGATTGGAACACGGATTAAATTATTGTGCTGGAGTTTGGTAAGCCACATCACTACGCACGAAAATGGCGAGACCGCGATGTGAGAAGAATAATGGCACTAGTTCGTTACCATGTAGCTTCAGATCAGAGTGATCTAAGGTGTGGGCGGGGATGTGCCTGTGTTTCACTAAGTGCCAAAACAGCTGGTCTGAAAGTGATTACTTTTTTGTCCGCGTATATTTGCTATGTCCACTCTAAATTCCCGAGCTATTACAAATTAACAAATACAAAAAACGCAAACACCGACGACATTAAGGAAGACTGTGAAGTGAAAATTCCGACGTTGTTCTACCGAATCAAATTGTTGTAGGTGTTATGCCCTTACAACAATAGGAAATTGTGCACCAATCAAATTTACATTCGCAACTCGCTATCTATCAGTTGCTACATGTACTGTTATTGCTTTTACTGTATGACAGTGTTATACAGCAGCGGCTATGGCTGAGAGCAAACAACAGCACTGTAACCAGGTGCAGGTGAGGTGGGATGCCCGCACCATGATTCACAGAACCACCACACGTCACCCGAAATTACCCTTTATGATCTCCCGAAAGGAGAACTATTGTATTTACCAATTCTACTGCTCTTTCATTGAAATCAAAATTATTCTTCAGCTTCCAACACAAAATTTGATGATTTACTTTGAGTTCAACATACAAAAAAGTTAAACACAATCCTTGTCAAAATCTTGTCTTATTTCTTCAAGCAAATTAACCATGGCGGTGGAACAATCCTGAAACCTGGTTGCTGGGGACTCAACAATATATTGAGTGATATATACTATATGTAGATATTTCGTAATTTGTTACACAGGGTGTCCCGTAATTCGTCAACGATAATTTTCGAAATAATTTTCGGGTATATTCTAAGAAAAAAAATCATTCTGCAGTGACATCATTATTTATCGAAGATTTAAGAAAAGGCTTACTGTGGTGTACCCTAATCCATGTTAACGGAAATTGCTCTGTTAATGAAAATGGTATAAACTTTGTTTAGGACATTATTTTTAGAAGAAATATTAGCCTTTGTATCTGCGTTTAAACAAAGTTAATATCTTGTTTGAGTCTTCAGATATCCATTTTCTAAGTCTGTTCCATTTTTCTTGCTCGTTCTAATTTTTGACTTAGGGGTCACTGTTGGTCGAGTCGGGACAACAAGCTGAGATGATCCAATTAGCCACGGGGAACAAGTAGACAAAAGGTCTATCTATATTTTTAGTCGTCTGTGAGTAGCGCTTATCGAAACCTCCACACCGGAGAACTGCCGCCAAAAGAAAAAGAAGGGAAATGACATTTCATAAAAAAACGCCAGCAGTTCAGGCGTGCAGGATAGACCCGCGTTCAGGCATGCAGCTACAACTTAAACTTTACTTTAAGCGGGGCGCGTTCACAACAGTCACTTTTACCCGATATTATGCGTAATAAACATAACGTTTTACTATTTTTTTCTTATGAAAGTAACAATAATAAAAAACAAAACCATCAACAAGTTTGCAGAAAAGCTCATAGATGTTATGATATGTACTTGTGAAAACTTGCAGTAGGTCAAAAACGGAATTTTTAATTTCTTACCTAGGTTTCGAACAACAGTTGACAATAAGAGTGGCTTTTCAAGAATTAATAATTTTTCAATACTTTTTTTAAATTGCATAGCTATTACAGAGTTTGAAAGCGTGCTCTTTTATTTGACTACTTGTCACAACATTTATTTCCTTAAAAGTTCTCAGAAAGAGTTAGGTTGGGGTATGAAGGGAATTTACCAAGCAAAAATGGTATAAAAGTTTTGAAAAAATAAATTAATTCATCAGTTTAATTTTTTACTCGAGGTTACAGTTGCTTAGAAACGCTATTTGAAATGTCTGCATTTAAAAACCAAGAGTACGCAGACATTATTTACGTTTATGGGCTGTGCAATGGAAATTCAACTGGAGCGCGACAATGCTATGAATTTTATTCAAACCGAACACTTTGTAGTGAAGGAGTATTTGTAGATATGTATCAAAGGCTTCAAGAAACGGGATCGGTTTCAAATACACGATCGAATGAGGGAGCTCCACAAGTAAGAAGGATTTCGGCTGATGAAAGAATACTGGAAGCTGTTACAACTGATCCATCAATCAGCATCAGATGCTTAGCTTTGCAATTCAATGTTTCCAGACATAAACTGCATGGAGAAAATCTTTATCCATACCACCATACATCTGTATGCAACATACAACTGCTTCCCAATAATTTGGAAAAGAAACTTGAGTTTTCTAACTGGTTGCTGGAGCGGAGCTTGGATGACAACGATTTCATTAGCAGAATTCTTCTGACGGACGAATCTCAATTTACAAGAAATGGGATTACAAATTTTCATAATCTTCATACATGGGCTGCGGACAATTCACATACAAGGATTAGCATTAATATGTGGGCAGGTATACTTGGAAACAATTTAATAGGCCCCTTCAAACTATCACCTAGGCTGAATTCTACAAGCTATCTGGAGTTTTTGCGAAATAATTTACCAGAACTATTGGAGGACATTCCACCGATTCAATTAGCTTCATCAATTAGCTTCATCACTTTTCATTTCTTCAACCAGGAGAAATGAAAAACACTATAAAATATTGTGAGGAAATCGGCATATTGCATGCCAAATTGGCTGAACAGCAACCTGCGTTAGTCAATAGGCACAGTCCGATCCTTTTGCATGACAATGGTAGACACCATACCTCACAAGTAATGGTGCAACAACTTTTACAGTTAAGATTTGAAATTCTTTCGCATCCACCGTACTTTCCTGATATTTCCCCAACGGATTACTATCTTTTCCGCAATCTACATTCATTTTGCCGCCAGAAGCTCTACCGGAACCGAGCAGAGGTCAGAAAAGCCTTTGAAGATTTCATTGAATCAAAAAGTCAGCCCTTCTACAAAAAGGAATATCTGACCTTGTCATAGATTCCAATGGATCCTATTTTGGTTGAACACAAATTTAATCAGACAAATAAATAAAATCAGACATTATGCTCTAGCACGGCATACAAAACCAAGGAGCACACTTTGAGCACCTGTCATAACTGGTAGAACACACATAAAATAAAAATTATCTATAACCACACAAAATCATTTTTTATTCTTTGGAGCTTAAAGAAAAAAATTCTTTTTTTGTTAATTTTATCTGCTGCAGGTTTTTCCAAGTATCATAAAATCTATGGGTTTTTCATAAGAAAAAATAGTAAAACGCTATAATATTACGCATATTCTGGAGAAAAGTGACCGCAAAGTCAAAAATTAGTACGGACAAGAAAAATGGAACAGGCTTAGAAGATGGATATCTGAAGACACAAATAAGATATCAACTTTATTTAAACTCACTTACAAAGGCTAGTATTTCTTCTAAAAACAAAGTCATAAAAAAGTTTCTACCATTAGTATTAATAGAGCAATCTCCATTAACATGGGTCACGGTAAATCAAAGTATATATATATAGAATATACCCAAGAAACATTTCCCGAATTATCCTTGACGAATTAGAGGACTCCCAGTCCTATTATTTTCTCGAAGGCCTTAGATAAGCAAGGTAGAAGCCCTATATCGGTAGGAGATGTGGGATTAGTTTTCTTTGTGAAAGTAATTTTCCAGAACTGCGGAAAGGTTTATAGTTATGCAATAGTTGATTATGCCATATGTGTGAAATGGGAGATAATTTGCTATGAAATGAGCTTGACAAATTGTATTGGCATATTATCTTCGTCTATGGAATTAGATTTGATTGCAGTTATGCAAATTCTTAACAGAGTTAATAGGATCAAGATTACATTTAGTGTTGTCGTTATTACTGGATAGAACCATTTTTCGCAGGCTACTCAAATGTTTCTTTACAGGGACGGATATATTAGGTTTAGAAACGAAGATACCTCTTGGTATAGTTTGTTTCTTTTTTGAAATTACATTAACTATTAATATGTGAAAGTTGTCTTTCATTGGATAAACAATATGTACTCGTGCATATTAAGTTGCACGGCTTATTCACGTGGGTAACTATTTTTCAATAAATCACAATAAGGCAATTTTACTTTTATTTATTTATTTTGTTTGCCCTTAATATTAAGCACGTTATTTTACTATTTTTTTATATACAAAATATTTTATTTTTATTAAAAAAAAATATTAATATGATATTTCTTTTAATAAAAAAATATAATCAAATTAGAATCCTTTTAGAAAAAGTTGAAAACTGTATATGTACATCGAACTGTTACACAGTAGTATTAAATGTGTACAGCAAAAAAAAAATCATTGCTGAAAGCCATTCCCTTTAAAGATTTTCTATCGCACACAAATAAAGTGCGAAAGGAAAATTGAAATATAATTCCCATGAGTATATCCCCAAGAATAAAATTGATGTCCACAGCAACAGGTGTACTTATAAGTGTGTATGTGTACATGTTGGTTTTCAATCGGGAATTTCAATTGTAGGAAAGGATAGAGAAAGGATTGTCCAGTGGGACAGAATGATTTTAAAATAAATTATTCACTTTGCAAAGCTCGCAAATTAGTATTTTTGCATCACAAGACACAAGCTTTTGTACGAATATTAGTACATTTCCTTAGAGACTGACATTCACACTCAACTCTACTACACATCTCAGGTAACTCAATATTTAATAAAAATTATATTAGTATGTGTTAGATACTCCACTTACTTGTGCAACCAAACTCATGCCACAAACTCCAATGCACGCTGAACCGACACCCTGTACACATCGTGCAATCAATAACGTAACATATGTTTCACCAATGGCGAAAACTTTTCCAGGACGAACATGAAAAGGATATAAGCAAATTAGTCCCTTTGAACTGATTTAAATATCCAACTCGGTTTGGACGTACCTAGGGCTGAAATCAGTAAGCAAAACGTCCCAAACACAATTGGTAATCGATAACCAAATTTGCTGGACATACCCCCAACGATGGGGTTAAAAATAAGTTGAACCAATGCCTTCATGGCCAACAGGATACCAATGGAACCATTCTCACTAGCCAGGGTGTCATTCGTGTTGGCTTCGGCAATTACCGGATCCCCATCTCCATCTGCTGACGCCACTGGAGCTATAATTACCTTATCCTCGGGCATTTGCATAACGGTGAAATTAACTAGAGACTTTCCAGGTATGGGATGCTTTGTCATAATCGCTGTCGGAGCATGATGTGAGTCGAAATTTCGATAGGCCAACTGATGGGTCAGGAGCTGTTGATTATCGGCCGTAAGGGATTTATTATTAATCGTGGCTAGATAATCCGGAAGAATTGGCACTGATTTAAAAAACAAAAAAAAATTCCAATTATATGAATTAGGGGGCAGAGGGTATTCGCAAGAGATTCACCTATCACTGTTAGCAAAATGTTATCGACTAGTAGAGCCAGATATACAATTACCGCGATAATTGTTCGATTTGGATTAAAGGGCGGTGTTGGTTGATCTTCTTCCGGTTTTGCTTCCGATTCCATTTTATTTTTCCCCGAATTAAATTGTTTTCACTCACAAAATTTAGATCGACACGTTTATATACCTAGAGCACAAATTAAATTGAAATCCTTTTTCTTTTTGTTAAATTTAAAAAAAAACTAAAAAAACTTAAAACACTCGTGTTTACTCAACAGGTGTTGACTCGACAATAGGGAGAACACAATTGAAAGGCTGTGGATAGCTGGTGTGTCATTATATAGAGCGAATCTCTGATTTTGGAGGGAGGCAAAGTGTAATGGTATAGGAAGGATTTTCCTATAATCCTTGTCGTATATTCGCTTGTTCGTTCGTTGGTAAGGTTGCCGGATGTGAATGGGAGACCTAACGAATAGTTATTTAGCATCGTGTAATGTTGTCGGGCTTTTTATTTAACAAAAATGTATCCTTTGTATGGTGGCAAACCAATATCAGGATGTTCAACGGAGTTCTGCTTTGTAGGGGAGCACATTCGAAAATAACAAAAATTGTGATACTTATGGTTTGAGGGTTATTTTTCAATTTTCTTCAGATTACTCGGTAAGACTCATGAACTTAAGAGATATTATCAGTTTCCATGACTCTGATGTAGGCAGTAGGACTAAAATTAAAAACTGCTACTGAATAAGCTTATTAGCGTAGCGGCTGGGCGGTTTTGCAGAATGTGGCGAGCTGAGTACTTAATTATTTCATATGTATTGCCTGCACTTCTTTTAGTTGTCTGTCAAAATAGAGCACTCAGATAAATAACTAAATTATCGAATCGTAATCGAGGTATTTAGCAATTCCTGGATCAGAGTCTAAACCCTAGATACATGGGGGGTCGCTTTCATACTATTTCACAATTTAACGGCTAGTCTGGATATTTTTGGCGCTTAGTTCGACGTCCCACTTGTATTTTTATAGGTCTTTGGCTCTTATGCCTTCCTGCCACGATAAGGCAATCAAAGAAAGGAAAGTGCCTCCACCTGGGATATAACTGATGAGATCAAGATGCCCACACAACAGCGCAAAGTTTTTTTTAGAAATCCGGATCATATTTGGATTATTTCTAGGAGTAGGAGTTTGCAAACATATCCAAGTTTTCTAAAGTCGCACGGCAACATTGGCTTTTTTCAGAATTGGTTAAATCGTGAAGACTCGGTTTATAGTATGACCGATTTTCTGACCCTGAAGATACATACATAATTATTTTCTGATATTCAACTGTTTAGTAGAAAAGAGTCAAATATTCTAGCTCAGATAAGTTGAAAAGGTCTATGGGTATTTTAAAGTAAACGAAAGAAATTTCACTCAGCGAAGCAATCAACAGGAGATTTGCTTTCCTCCTCAAATAACCAAATGCAAAAAAGGAACTAACAAAAAAGTTTTATGCTAAAGACAAAAGAGCACTTCCAAAAGGACTCATTCAGATGAATAGATGTCACTTGAGATGGAGGAAGAAGGAGAGTAACCACAGGAGGACAGCCAAGAATACATCGACATTTAACAATCCTCCCATGTAAAGGAATCCTCAAAATGTTTTGAAGTTGTACGAGTATATATGAACGCCGGCAAGGTCGTAGCATTTCGAGTATGTCAATTCAAGGGTACAAACGCCTTCACCGATTACCTAGAAAATTGTTGAACAGTAAATCTGGAAGTCTCCGAGTTAGTCTCAGCTACAGACAGTTATAATCGATACGCTTTGCTCTCCGAAAATAAGATTTAAACATGTAACAAATCCATGATACTACATTTATTGAAATTCTTTCTGAATTCTCTAGTGTACAGAAAGCGGAAATCCCTTCAGTAAGTGTAAAGTGTTTTAAGCACCAGCACTCATCAAATCAGTACCTAAGTACATATATTCCCAGTAGTCTTATGCGCTCGTAAGCCCGAAACTTACAGAGAAAAGAAAGGGTCGTAGGAGGTAGCGCCACTTATGTTAAGCACACCTATGCCTTCATAAAAGATTAGGTGCCCTCTGCTAAGACAACAGTTAGGCAACTTACGAGATTACCTTCAAAAACGCAATTACAATTCCACTTTAGAGATATCGGGGGGCACTCGTGTTTATAGAATCCATAACCAAAGAAGAGGGCAGTCCCAATGCAATTTAAGGGCCTAAAATTCATCCTCCGTGCGTTTCCTACTATATTAATCGGCGATTTCTTTTTCCGCGATTCTATTATTTGCTGGGACTCAGAATATTGTCAATGAATCCAGCATTTCGATTGCGTTCAGAGAAATCTTGTATTCTTGAACTAATTTTGAAGTAATGGGCTCCAAAGTGCAGCTTGGTTGTAGAGACAGGCACTTAGCATAATTTAGGTTCAGGATCGATTACAATACTTTCCTGACCTAGATTTTGGTCGAAACCATTAGTGAGGTTAATAAACTTAACTTAATATTTTGCAGCAATATAAGTTCCGGTGTTATTACGTTAGACTAAAAATACCGTCAGTTCATCAGGTCGTCGAAACCCCGATGAGAGTTGTGCCAAAGGGAAGGAGATTAATCAGAATATCTAGAGCAGAGCCAGTTTTACCAGGAGAGGCCTTCGTACAGCCAAGATAAACCATCTATGCAGTGTGATGAAAACGGGAGTTCCGGTCTTTTTAACAATACGTTTGAACTGACTTGTTTAGAAATTTACTGAATTCCTCGTTTCCTAGTTGCCCTGCGGATATGTATTCTAGGGTGGAACGGCCGAACTGCAGGAGATTTTCCAGGTAGTACACAAAATACAATATATTGGAAGAAACCGTTCAGGTTCTGGACAGTTGCATCTAGATAGCAATACAGTTAGGGGTGGAACTCGATATCAATCAATAAAGATCTTCAGCTGGCGCGACTTTTGACCAAACGCCTAGAGTTGCAAAGTCCTTGAGGATTGATATCTCACTTTTCCCCTTCAGAACAAATTTCAAAAGGGATAGAAATGACTGCAATGCCTTTGTTAAGTGTGGAAAATGCGAACATAATTAAAATCAAAGTCAGAATTCTGACCAGTCTATGTGTGGTTTGAGCCATGAAAGATCAAGATTTCACATTATGGCAAATCTTTGATACACACCACCTTTTTATTGACTTCAAAGTCGCATATGACAGCATCTATAGAGGGCCATGTCTAGTTATGGAGAATGGACGCGTCAAGCGCGGTAATGACAAAACCGAAGCCTTTAATGTCAGAAAATGACTTAAACAAGCTGCGTTGTCATTTGATTTTTTTTGAAATCGTTCTTAGAAGAATTGTGCGAAACTCAAAATTCAATTCCAGAGGCATAATGAGAAGGACATAGAAAGCTGTCAATGGAACTGTTAATAATGAAAAAACAAAGTATATGCTGTCAGCAAAGAGCGTCAGACAATGTCGGCGCCTAGGATAAAACGCCTAGGATAGGCAGCTACAACTTTGAGGTTGTAAGGGATTTTGTCTACCTCGTCTCCGCTATACGAAGAGTTACTCTTGCTAATCGCTGCTTCTTTGGGTTTAGAGTAGTAAAGCCTTCTCTCGAGCAACCAAAAAGGCATTATACAAGGTACTGATCATCCCAGACCTGGATAAAAATGCTCTCGGCCGCTTTTTTCGTTTCGTTTACCATGGAATTTGCCCTACTCCACCCTAGACCATAGTGCCATCTAAGTAAGAAAGTGGTCTCCAAAGGTAATAAAACTGTTTGATCTTTAATCAAAAATAATAAATATTCTGCCGAGTCGTCCATCCCAATGCTAATTTACAATTGTTATCCCTCTCGCAAATCTGCTTGCTGTACATACTGCAACTATTTTAACATTTCCAGATTGTTTCTTATCTCCGTCTACACATGAGCGCGTTGAATCTTGAATGTGACAAATCCACTTTCGTACTCACGTAATAACAAGAGTATATTATGTTCTTAATATTTACATCGGTCCAGATGATATATTTTCCCTTCTTCTGAAGAGGTGTTCTTCTATGCTGTCATAACCACCGCATAATCTAATACACCAGTTTTTTACTTTGGAATGTCAATCAGCATTTGTTCAGCCCGTCCCTAAAAAGACGAATTTTTCTCTCTTCTCGTGCAGAAACATTGCAGTTACATACGTCTCTTCTTTCCTAGGTCTTGGAAATACTCAGGAAACTTCAGATAATGAAGTATCTCCAATCACAAAAACTTCTAAATGACCGGAACTACGGTTTTCGTAGCAATAGCCCCACTAGTGTGATGTCTCACCGACTAGTGGAACTAAAGCGTACATCAATCTGGCGAAACCAAAATACAATAGTTTCACTTGATACTTCAAAGAGTTTGGCATCAGGCTCTCGATGTGATGGATGAATCGTTTCTTTAATGGAACCTTTCGGAACGCTCATATGAAATTCGTTTCAAGTACTTTATATGCACTAGAATTTGGAAATGAAGTTGCCGGTTTTGCCACCGATTTTCAGCAACACCTTTGATAGAATTTCTTATGATATAAACCTTCTAAAATTAAAAGATCTTGGTTTCCAAATAAGCTTTATAACGTGGGTTTGATCCTGTTTCAATGAACAACATTACTATGTTCCATTTAGGTCCATAGTTTCTGACCCAATTAAAGCCTCCTCTGGTGTCCCTCAAGGTAACCACCTTGGTCCCATATTATTTATCCTGATTATTAATGATGTAGATCGCGTCACAGAAAATTCATCCATATCTGTTTTACGCAGATGATATGAAATTTTTTAGATATGGGCATTTCCATTATGTCGAACGTGACTGTCGAACACATTTAATATGGAAAAAAAGTCTAAATAAAACGGATTTTTATTTTGACAATAGGTTTAAATTATAACTCTTAATTAGTCCTATAATTAGTGGTAATGTTAAATTTAGGCATTTTTTTTGTTTTCAAGATAATTGCAAAAACAGAAGGCATTCGCACGGGACAAAAAACAGAAGTTGGTTTCGCGGCCAATAATTCAAACGCCGATATCAGCGAAACCTAAAGCAACTTTTCAATGTGACTAAATTTAGAATGTTGTGATTTTACGCAAAAATAATTTATACTTTTTTTTAAATTTAATTTTAATCACTGTCGCACGGGACATGCCACACGGGACACTTTTTTCCATCATGATATTTTCCACTTTTGCTTAGCATTCCGCTTTCTTTCCTTTTTTTTTAATTTATTATTTTGTAATTTTATTTCATCTTCCTTTAACTTTTCTCTCCACCGTTTGCGATTCTCTTTATTTCTTTCGCCACCGTTTTTGCTCATCTAGATTTAAATAATTTATAAGTATGTAAGAAAAAAATCTTCAAATTTTTAAATTTCACCCTTACGATGTCGCACGTGACAAACTTCATATAAGTACCAAGATCACAAATCTTTTTATTTTTCAACAATGTTTTTTTTTATTCTAACTGTACAAAAAGTCTCTATTTGTACTTAGTGTTTAATTAGCCTTCTGAAATTACTTTCTACGCATTGATAAAAAATGTTGTTTTTCAATGTCGCACGGACATCGAAATAAGCAATAAAAGCAAATTCAAGAACTTACAGTTATTTGTAAACACGTAGTTTCTTATGCATTTGTTTTTGACTCTTTGTGTCCACAGAACGATTTTAGAGAATAGAAGTCATTGCATTATATCTCTCTTCAAGAACATTAACCAAATCATAGCGTTAATGATTTATAAATGAATGAAATATAAATGAGAGAAGCTGGGCTTGCGCGACTATGCTTTCGAATATCTCGAAATGGGTTATGAATAAATGTAAAATTTGTTTACATTAGTTAAATTTGATTGTTTCCCTATAAAAATATGATAAAAAGAAGTCTTTTCAAAAAATTTTAATTTGTTCGTCTCGGTGGACCTTTGAGTGGAAATGCCCATATATACTATCTTAATCAGACAGACTACTGTTGTAGTCAACCTTGCAAATGACTTCACAGCCATACAACTAAATAGGTAAGAGTAACGTCTTGACTAGCAGCATCTTTGTGTTAGTGGGCACAAAGCTTTGTGAAGTCCATAGCAAACGCAGGCCTTTGTAGACTTTTCCAATCGTAACTGCTACATGGACTTTCTAAGTCAGATCGTCATTAAAGACTAAGCCCGTGGACGTATGTGAACGTATTCAAGATTGTGAAGATTGTCATAGTTTTGAAAGCAAAAAGCCGGATATATCCAGTTTTTGACTTCTTTGGATTTAGAGCCAAGTTGTGTTTTAAGGCCCACTGGTGAATAATTTGTAAATCTTCGCTCAAGCCTTCAATAGCACTATTAATCCTATCTAGCGGACAGAACAAGCATAGTTGGACATCATCGGCAAACATATGTACGAGTACATTACAGTTTTTGCTATTCGAGGAAGTTCATTCACATAGAGAGAAAACAATAACGGCCCGAGGATGGAACATTTTAGCACCCCTGCTGAATCTCCAAGGAAGGAAGACCTTTGATTTTCCACTGCCACGCTTTGCTGATGGCCTGTTAAACAGGAGTGCATAAGTTTGACTGTAAGTGAAGAAAATCCAAAGTTATTTAGCAACTTTTCACAGAGAGTATGGTCCACCGTGTCGAACGCTTTTGAACAATCCAATAACGTTAAGATTGTAGAACAGTTTACGTCAATTGCTTTCCGTATGTCATCGACAACATGTAAAAGTGCAGTTCTGCAACTCCTTTTCGCATAAGAGCCGGGCTGGGCCGAACTTAGGATTGCCTTTGTAAATAATTTGGATAAAAATGGTCAGAGAGCAATAGCCCTATACTCGGAGATCATCTTATTCTGTGGAAGTATCGGAAGTATTTTTGCCTTGCTTCGTTTGAATAAGTTGTGAACCGCATACGTTCATGATTGAATTGGTGGAGTAGCAACTGATACAAACTGCGAGTTGAGGAGATCACAAATCTACTAACTTCAGTAGGTACACCAAGTTGTTGATTCCCATTACCTATTTGACGTAGCTTCAGAAAATCTTCATAGTAACCTCGTTTTGCAGTTTTGATTCGCAGAAAAACTAAGTTGCGAAGTGAACTATAGATGTCGTAGAGCACATGGAGTTCATATTGATTTCACCGAGTACATGCAATATTGCGTTTTTGTATCAAATCTGAAATATTTCTGTTAAGCCAGATAGAGAAGCTACTTCTGTAGGTCTTATGTCTTAGTGGAATGTGTTGATCGAAAAGTGTTGTCCACATATCTTGGAGAAATGTTACCTGCCAATTAACTGACGGCAAATGATAAATGTTTTCCCATTGCATTCTAATAACGTCGGTCCGTAATTATGTTTTTATAATCCCTATAGATAGTATCGGTTTCAGTTGTTTCCATTTGCATGTCATATATTAGGTATATCGAGTGTTTTGAAAAACCTGAAGCTGTCAGTTGGCTGTAAAAAAGGGCTTTATCAGCGTCACCTACAAATAGCACATCAAGAAGAGTGGCAGAATCATTCGAGAAGTGAGTAGCTTTCGACACATTAACACATTGGCGTTAGCTGAATACACTTAAAACTATCAAGTAGATGGCCACTTTTCCGGCTCCACTTCACAGAATGAATTACGGACACCATGAACACATATTGGTTCATGGTGTCCGTAATTCATTTGAGTTTTGTCAAGTTAACGATATTCTGCCTCTCTTCAACTACCACCTCAGGAAACTCTCCCTCAAGAACATTCTCCTTTCCACCTATACCTCATGCCCTAATTCTATTTAACCGATCCCAGCCTTTAGTTTTTATCTTTAGTTTTAAGTCAAATTGTTAGTTTAGCTTTGATAAATCTCTCCGTGGTTGACTCGTGTCTCAAATCAAAATAAACACAAGTTGTGTTGGACGGTTTCAAGTCTGATATCCACAAAATATCTGGTGTGTCCTAAGGTTCTGTTCTGTCACCGATAATTTTTTTTTATTTTCATCAATAATGTCTTATCTGCTACATCTAATCCAATATATTTCTTTGCTAGCGACGGTAGTTACTGCTTTTCGTAATCGTTCCAGGACTCACGTCCCTTAATTTCGGCTGGAGAATGGAAACGGCAGCGTATGTTAAATTTATTCAATTCGGATATTAATAACATAGCTAAAGGGGAAATCTCTAGCAAAGTTGAATTTAATGCTTTCACAACACAACATTGTCTGCTGAAATTATACCTGAATGGCAGCATTTGCATCGTTGAAATCGACAAACTTTCTATTCTCGGTATGCGTGTCAATGACAATTAATGTTGGAATGACCAAATATTCGATGTTGTCAAAAATGCGGTGAAACTTCTAGGTTTCCCGAAGGGAGGTAAGACTGATCTGGCCACAATTGGAGTTCATTGCCCTCATCTATCTAGATAAGATTAAAAACCGTAATGCAAAACTCATAGGTGCAATATTATCTAGTCGATTGATACCATCGAACGCCGAAACGGCCGAAATGTCTCCTGGCTTACCTTGTTCAATAGTTATTTTCATCACCAGTTCTCCATCAAAATTACCAGTAGCCCTTTAAACCTTTTAAACCTTCAACGGTAACACCCGTCCCGCTTATGAATGCTCATCAGTTTACCATTACTCTGAAATACCATGATTTTGTTTCAATTCATAAAACTCATTTATGGAATGACCTAACGTACTGTTTATTTTCTAAGTTGCAAATATTTAAAACCAACGAACAGCGGTACCACTATTCTATTCCTTCCTGTTGTCCCACCCCTCGTTCTGTAAAATATGATAAACAAGATCCCTTGAGCCCGCACTAATTGTCTAAGACGGAGTCTTCCTATGTTGCATTATCCTCTCCGATTAGAATCGAAGACTACTTGGGCTGAATCGTTGGTATGCATTCGCTCTAAATGTCTTAGCGATCTCATGATGTTGCTGCGCATTTTTTGATCAGGACAGCGTCGGTGGAGTTTGCTTTATTAAGGTCAAAGTACTTCAATGCAAAACGGACCAAAAATTACTTGAGGAATCTTGCATTCAAACCGCTGAAAGCTATCTTCATCCGCTTTCCCTTCTGCGAAAGTATTATTAGTATTTCCTGACAAGTTTTATTTACCCAATTATCTTTTAGGCCAACGAAAAGCGTACTGGAAAGTGTATTTTTTATTTGTTTTCCGATGAGATGTTACAACCAGAATTAACAGAGTAGCCGAGGTATAAAAAAAAAAACTTATTACTTCAAAGTTGTCTATTGACGCTCGGTGCAGTTTGCCAATGTTGTGCGTCAGTTTGCTTCTATAGAGGCGTACTTACTTACTTAGGTGGCGCTACAGTTCGGGGTAAACCTGGGCCTCAGTTAACAAGCCTCTTCAGTTATACCCACACTTAGCTAACTGCCTCCTGTTACGCACTTGTTAACTGATTGTGCGAGTTACTTAAGGTGAGGTCTTCCAGGTTATATTCGAACTGCGGGTCGGAGCATTGGTGTCCATTCGCACTACACGTCCTAACTATCTCAGGTGACTGATGAGCAGTTTTCTGACTTGGCCCATGTCGCAGTGTAGCTCGTATGGATCGTCGTTAAATCTTTTCCTCCTTTCTTTCGAAACGACTGAAGATATCTTCATCCATAAAGTTGGACTGTAATAAGAGGGTCTTCGCTTCTGAGCCCAAAGAAACACCTATTTGCAAGAGTGATTCTTCATTTTATTTCTGTCGAGGTGTTGTTTGCAGAACAGATCAGCCGGTGCATAATTGGTCATCAAAAAGTGCCGCTGCCTCCCGGACTCAAAGTGATGGTGGAACTTTTGCTGGCTCAACTTTATCTAGACTACTGGAAGATGATAAATTTAATGTGCCTCCTTCACAAGCATTGCCTGGATCAGATATTATTCTTCCAAATTTTTTAATTAGTGACGAAGCTTATCCACTTAAAACTTATCAGTTAAGTCCATATCCACGCCAATTTAAATGGCAGACAAAAAATTTCAATACCCGACTTTCAACGGCAAGGAAATGCATTGAATGCTCATTTGGAATTTTATCCCAAAGAGACAAAACCAAGAACTGCAATTAATTTAATTAAATGTGCCTGCATATTACACAATTTTGTACGAGAGCGAGATGGCGATAGTGATCTTGATTACATCCAGGTTACAATGCAACTGAACGAAACTCCAGAAACTACAGTTAGCCAAGAACCAAAAAAAACAAATTTTTAAATCAAAACACAAGTATTGTTTGTAGGATTCTCTTTCTTGAACCTGGCACAATTTACACAAAGCTTTCTGATATTGACTTTTTCGATAGAATGAATAGGTAATTGTCGCTTTATAGATTTGCTTATTGCACTTGTTTTTGAAGTGCATTGGAGCATCTCGTTACCTGGTGGTAAAACCATTGATCAAAATTTGCGCTACGACTTGTCTGAATTGGAAGCTGGTCAACAGACTTTTTTCCATTTTTTTTTCATTATAGAGCTTCGTGTCGACAGTATAAGAATTACGGACGGATATATCAAACAAATCGAAGATAATAGTTCGTAGCATACCTTACGTGGATCAACTCCACCCATATTTTCACATCAATTTTCTTTGCTGAACCAGCTTGACAGTGTCTATTTCTACACTAGACAGAAAGTTTGTCAGCAAATGTACTGCTTTGTTGTTCATCCATTTGATGTAACTTATGCCTTGGGAGTTAGTGAAGTAAATATCACCGCGCTTAATTTTTTTGCCAACAGGTGCAATTTATAGAAGGTTCTTTCGGTTAGTTCGAACAGTCCCACATGTTTTCGTATTCTCATTAATCAATTTATATTGTAACAATGGTGAATTGAAGAAGTTTTCAATATAAATTTCACATCCAAAACCCTAAACCTTTTGCGGGAGCTGAATTCACCTAGTCCATACTCAGTACCGGTAGTTCGCTGTTTGCCTGTATATGTTGTATATGTACACTGGCGATCACTAGGATAAGGTCATACATTTTGCAATCGATTTTCACTCTTTATACCTGTTGGAAATTTTGTAACCAGAAACTTTTACTACCTGAGAACAGGTACATATTTTCTCAACAGGAAGTCATAAAATTAAAGGGTAAAAATGAACCGACCGTTGGAATTACCCAAGATCAAGCAATGAACTACTTGAAAACCGTATAAAAAGACACGCCACTAGGATGAAGCCATTGCGAATATTTCGTTGCAGAGTTTTGTTGAGAATATTTAAAAAAGCGTTGAAAAGAACTGTTTTTATTTAGTTAAAAAAAATTGGGTTCCGGAAATACTTTGACAGCGGCACAAAGAGGAAAAATAGATGCTTTCAATGAGTTAGGACTCTAAGGCCGAGAAATTGCAAGGAGGCTTAATAGAAGTAAGACTGTTGTAAACAGTTATCTTCCGAATCCACAACACTATCGGAAAAATCAAAGAGGACGCACGCCAGAAGCAACAACACTGCGAGAAAAGCGGTTAATTCAACGGTGTGCCTTAAATTCTACTCTACCAGCGACTAAAATAAGGACCAACAGCGGAGTATCAGCCAGCATAGCAAAAGTCCGAAGCAAAGAAGAGAAGAGAAGAAAACTTAAAAAGAAACCTATTTTGAAGCAAGTACACAAGGAGCATCGAATGAATTTTGCAGGAGAACATGTCGTTTGGAGCAGTGAATGGAAACGCGTTGTCTTTTCGGATGAAAAAAAGTTTAACCTTGACGGCCCCGATGGTTACAACTTTTATTTCCATGATTTAAGAAAGGAGGAGCTTATTTTGGCAAGACATCACAGTCGTACATCAGGTGTAATGGTGTGGGGAGCTATTACCTACCATGGCACAATCGAGTTGGAGTTTTTGTCCAGGTAAGTAGTGGCCGCATCGCATCGGCACCATAAGAGCACTTTGAAATCATGTATTTAACATGCCTTTTTTCTTATTTTGTTTATTTACTTAACTTAATCAAATGTTGATAGTTTTAAAAAATTTCTAGTTTTAAAATTCTAGTGTTGGGAATAAGCTAAAAACAATTCAAATTTATACTTCTATGCTTCAAACTAAAATACTAATTTCATATGTATTGTACGAGTATTGTAATTAACTTAACAATAAAGTCAAAAATGAAAATAATTCAATAGATACTAAATAATTCAATAAATAGATACAATTAATTCATTGGATACAATACTGTCTGCTTACTATTTGTTGTTGAACGTCTAAGAGGTATGGTATTCGTCTCTGTCGTCACTCCTGATGGGCATTCGAGTGTTGCAGCAGTCGTTCCTTCTTCTTCTTCCGCGATGTTATTGTTTGCCTCACCCGCCCCTGCTGCTTCATTAACCAGTATCTTTTCTATGTTAATATTGCTAGAAATAAAATGTGGTTTAGTTTCGCTTGATTTAGATAATCTTAATTCGTTATTTGAAGAATGAGTTTCTGTTGGCTGTCTATTTCCAATAGTGCTATGATGAGTTTCGATAGACTGCCTTCGACTGCCTATGTTAACAGCTGACATGGTTTGAAATATTGACGATTACGAATAAATGTTTTCCCATTTAGTTCAACCTTGGTGTAAGTTGTTTTTGGATAACACCTTCAGATACTTTGAATCATCCGATTTTAGTTTAACTGCTACTTCTTGTCCTTCCCATAATTCAACTTGCGATTTTGTGGGTTTGTCGTAGTATTCCTTACTTTTAGTTCGCCGCTCAAAAGTAGTTAGTAGGAACTTCTAGGAGGAGGTTCTTAGTTAAGACAGGTAAGCTTGTTTGAAGAGACCTTGATATCATCCTTTGTGCTGGTGAATATCCGATGCAATTCGGTGCATTTCGATATTCCAGAAGAGCTTTCCAGAAGCACTGATTTGACTCTTCATGTTTTTTAATTAGTCGCTTTGCGATTTTTACAGTACCCTCTGCTTTTCCGTTGCCACGGGGATAATATGAGGAAGAGTTTATGTAGGTAAAATTCTACTCAGCAGAAAAATCTCAAAAAAATTGTTATTCATGTTGTGTGAGCCATCTTTGATTAATTTTTGAGAAATGCCATGCCTGCCAGAATGACATTATCTGCAGTCGTGCCTCCTAAAAAGTTAAGTTCAAAAAAATCTGAGTAATGGCAAACAGTTACTAAAATGTTTCCTTGTGCTTGTGAGTTGTAAAATCAGATTCTATCTACCTTAAAAATTTGTTTGATCTTCAAGACTTTTTCATCTTCGTTAATGATGTGAGTGTTAGTTTGAAGCTTTCCGGAAGTACTGGAAAACTGATTGGCCAAAATATAGAGGAATACTGTCAGAAACGCTATCCTCAAAACTATCAAGTCCCCCGCGTGACACCAATGAGCTTAACATGAAAGTTAAGGAATTTACTTTAGCTCTCAATCAGGCTATGGCCGCTTTCTGCCCTCTTATTCAACCTAGAGGCAAGAAAAACCCACATTGGTGGACTTTTAAACGTAGCAAAAAGCACAAGAAAAGTGACTGGGGCTCATCAAAGAATCCCTCAAATTATACAAAAAAGAAATGAGGAAGGCAAAGCGACAATCCTGAAAGTCAACTGTGACAAAATCACAGAAACCTCAGAGACATCGCGGCTAAGAAAAATTCTCTCTACAAATGCTATGATGCCTAGCTGTTTGAAAAAAACCGACGGCTTGTGGACAACCTCAACCTACTACTGGACACCCACAGGTTGCTCCCAACTCGCGGCCAGTAGCAGCCCAAAAGGTCTACTGCTGGTCCGGACGGTATAATACCTGTCGAGCTACAGAGGTCCTCAGATATTATTCTGCCTGTGCTAATAAATATTATGAGGAGCTGTGTATAACTTATCCACATTCTAACTGTCAAGGAGAGAAGTCAATTTAGTTTTCATTCCCAAAATCGAAAAATGTTCTCATGTTGTCCCGAAGTACCTTAGACCTTTAAGTCTATCATCTTTCTTTCTGAAAACTCTGGAACGACTGATTGTTCATATACGAGTTAAAATTGATTCAAGACTTCTGTCAACGGCTCAACATACCTACTGAAAAGGAAAGTCGGTGGAAATGGTTCTGCACTCTTTGACTAACCATATCGAACGATCCCTACAATATAAAGAGTACACAATGGTTTCTTTCCTGGACAAAGAGGGCGCCTTTAACAACGTCGACACATTCGCAATCACGACTGCGCTGTCAACTCTGCAGGTAGACGACTCACTTGGGGAGTTGACCAGTCTCATGCTAAAAAGCAGGATAATCAACCCCAAACTGGGTGAGACTTCTGCTAAAAGATGTGTCAGCAGAGGTACGCCGCAAGGCAGTGTGCTCTCTCCCCTCCTCTGGAACTTAGTGGTTAATGAACTGCTGATATACCTGGAAGCGGGTGGTACCAGGGTGATTGCCTATGCGTATGACGTTTCTACAGCCGTCTCAGGTGGGTAACAATCTTAATACCATTAAAGAACTCGTTCAGCTAAATCTTAACAGATTAACCCGTTGGGCAGTTCGCAGTGGATTGTGAGTAAATCCCCATAAAATTCATCTTGTTCTCTTTTGTGGGAAATATCAAATTCCAATTATAGACCCTCCCTCAATAAACGGTACCAGCACAGTCTTTTTCAATACAGCAAAATATCTGGGTCTCATTTTTGACAGTAAACTAAACTGGAAACCTAACACCCAAGAAACAGTCAATCAAGCTACAATAGCTTTATTCTCTTGCAAAAAAGCCATTGGGAATAAATGGGGCCTTCAACCTCGCATAACCCACTGGCTATACATCTCGGTCATAAGACCGATACTTACTTACGGGGTGGTCGTCTGGTGGACGGCCTTAGAAAATGCAGTCAACTGCACTAGACTAAGCATTATATTCTAAAATCACCCTTGAATGCCGATCATCTCTCATGGAGATGGCAGAACAGTTCAACATTCACCTTTGTTGGGTGCCGGGCCACAGAGACATTCCAGGTTACTGTAGAGCCGATGAACTCGCCAAAATTGGAACCACTCTACCTATTCTACCGGAAAAGGGTAGTATAGGTACATATACCAATCGCTACGTGCAAACTCACATTAAAGCTGGATGCCAGTAAAAGAACATACCTTAGGTGGACTGTTGGGCAAACATGTCTAGCGACCAAACAGATCTGGCCAAAACTGGATCTGAATCGCTCTAAGTGTCTGATCCTTTTAAATAGGAAACATCTCAGCGCCATAATAGGTGTCATCACTGGACACTGCCTCATAGGCAAGCACGCAAGAAGGCTTGGCGGTTTTACAAACGACTTCTGTAGAAGCTGCATGGTCGAGGAAGAGGAGCAGACAATTGTCCTAGATAAAGCTTTCTTCTACAACGACCTAAACAATCTAGAAAATATAGCCGTTAACAGTCTCCAACGCTTCATCATAAGCTCAAACTGGTTCCATTAGTAAGAGGATCATAGATCCACGTAGCATCACAATGGGCCAATAGGCCTAAGTGGGTTGGTATTTCGAACAACCACTCTTACCTACCTAGCTACCTACCTTGTATGAGTGGGTAGACGCGATAGCAGGTCTGCAATTAATAATTGTTTGCCAGGGTAATAGTGAATGTTTATATCATAACATATTTCTGAAGTTTTAGTCTTAGTCTTTTGAAAACTTCTTTAAGAGAAATATGGTCAGTTTGAATTTTTATGCTGTCTCTTCCACTTATGAATTGGTCAAAACGCATACAGGCATATACAATGGCACCGCGAGTTCTAGTTCGCGCTGAGATTAATTCTTATTAATTATTTTGATGTCAAAGATTTGCTTGCAAACATTAGGGAGTTCGGAGTGGTTAACCAGAGCGAATAGACGTGTGTTAAACTTAATTTATCCTCCTACTGATAACATGGACGTGAGCACGAGCACGAGCAATCTTCCAAGTAATTTCAACAAGCAACCTACTAACAATAATAATCGTACTGCTAATACTAACAAAAATAAAATTGTATACTTCGTCTTTGGTGCTAACTGCACCCTAATTAGCGAATTAATCAAACTTGCAGCATTAGAATGTAAAATAGTAGATATTCATTATAAATTTGTAAGTATTGGTTACCAAAAAATTAAAGTATATGTAAATAATGCGAGTGTGCACAAACTAATAATTTATAGATTGCGTGACACAGGCTTAGGTGCTTATTCTTTCTCTCCTAAAGAGACAAAAAAAGCCTCGATTTAAAAGGTCTCGATGGTGATACTCCCATTGAATCAATAGTTAAAGCTCTTAAGGAATCCGTGCCTCATATCAGAATAGATAAGATTACCCCGTTTTCTACGACGAGAACAAGAGATTTGAATATTAAATTAAATATTTTTGTTGTTAGACTGGATGGGGGTGAATCAAGTAAGGACTTGATTTGTATTCGCAGGAAAGGAAAAATAGCAGACTTGTAGTAATATGTTATCGCTGCCAAAGATTTGGTCATACAGGTGAATGCTGTGCCTATAGTACTCGCTGTGTTGTCTGTGGGAAAATCATGCCTCTGAACCATGTATGGAAGCATACAAATCGAAAAAAGAAAACAACCTTGAGATTCCAGCATTTAAATGTATAAACTGTAATAAAATAGTGTCATGTGGCAAATTCTCAGAGTTTCCCAGCATACATCAAGTATAGAGATAGAAAACTAGCTTCAAAGCTGATCAGCTGACCACCCCTAAACATTCTTATGCAGATATAGCAAAAAATGCAGCTACAACACACCCCACTTTTGCTAAAATATACCTAAAACAGGAAATCTTAATGACATCCTTAGTGAGTCCAGAAACCTGTTTAATATTTCGTTTAAAGACCTTTTGGTTAAAATAAGGCAATTTTGGCCAATATACCAAAATCTCGAATCAATGGAGTAAAAAATGTTTGGTTATCTAGAGTTCCTCGTTTCTATAGTTATGTTATATAATGGCCCAAACAAAACTTCACATTACATCGATAAATTTTAACTTAATTATTTCTCATGAAAAAAGACATTCACTCTTAAATATATTAAAAATATATTAAAAAGTTCCAATCGCTTTCCTTCCTGAAACAAGATTAAGAAAAAAAACACAAACCTTCTTTTGAACGTTATAATATCCTAAGAAATGATTCAGGAAGAGGAACTGCAATCATTTTGAAACAAAACCTTTCATTTAGAGATGTTCCTTTTCGTTGCGAAACATTTTCGGTGTGCTTAGCATCGATTTCGTTTCATAATGCGGGGTGCACTAATTACAGATTATTGATAGGAAATATGTACATACCGGGCAATGCAGGCCGAAATATACAAACAGATCTTGATAGACTTCTTTCGTTTGCAAAAACTTTTGAATCAATAATCATTGGAGGAGATTTCAATGCTCGTCATCTTCATTAGGGGACAGGATCGAAACGGAAGTTTAGTTTATGACAGATCTTTCAATGGCGCTTATTTGAACCTTGACATTATTACTTCGGATGGCCCGACTTTTCCACGGTCTTCCTCCTTCATTTATTTCTTTCGCCTTTCTTCAAACCCCAATGGAACATCAAACTACTGCACAACGTTTTCTACCCCATCCGATCACTTTGGTATATAGGACCCTATAGAAGCTTTAAAAGTACTAATTAGGAAGTATTTAGATTAAGCCTACACAACAACATTTCCCTGATAGACATACCGTCCGAAAGAAATATATCAAATTCCGAAATTGATAATGTTACGAGTATATCTGATCTAAATTCACAATTAACAAATGCAGTTGAAGCCAACTCAGCAGAACAAATACAAAGATGTGTCTGAATTCACATTGAAACTCATAAGAACTCGGAGCGCTTGGCTGACATTGTTAAAAAGAGTCTTTCATAAACATCTTAATAGGGTCAGTATCGAATATCAACAGCTATCAGCTAGAATTCAGTGCCTAAGTAAACTGATCAAGCAAAGAGTAAACACTGATCTAAATAGTACCTTTAAAGCCAGATTACAAAATATTCGCCCATCGCCGCAAGCTTTTAAAGAAATCGACAAGATCACTGGAAGGAAATTCTTTAGAATAGATATTTCACAAGATGTACTTTTGAATGACGGGATGGAGTTAGTTAATACTTCATCAAAAATTAATGCTATTAGAGATTTCTTTTCGGCTCTTTATACAGAAAAAAATCCCACTTACGACGAAGGTTTAACGAACGAAGTTCTTTTGAAGGTAACCGAATTTCGCCTACCGGAAAACAATCCAGAAATAACAACCTTTTCGCCATCCAGACCGTCATATAATCCAGCTACTCCACCCTTCACATCACCTCAACATGTAAAAATGTGCAGAAAAGGCCTCAAAAATAAAAAAATCCTCAGGATTTGATGGAATATCTAACTTTATTCTGCAAAAATGCTGCCATTCACTCGATGTTTTACTGTCATTCCTATTCAATCATTGCATTAATAATGGCTACCTTCCCTCAGCATGGAGAATAGCAAAATTATTACCGATAGCTAAAAATAGATCTGTCAAAGAAATAAAAGACTTTCGACCTATATCTTTGCTTCCCAACATTGGAAAACTCTTCGAAAAAATATTAGTCGAACCAGTCAATATCTTCTGTGAGAATAAAAACATTATTCCCCAAACTCAATTTGGGTGCCATTCTCTTCTCTGCAATAAAATTATCCAAAACCTGAGATCTAAAAAATGCACAATTTCCTTGAATATAGATCTTGAAAAGACATTTGACTCTGTCTGGCAAAGGGTTGGTCTACAAATTGTTAAAACTTAATTTTCCGAAGTGGTTAGTGCGAATTATTCAAAACTTTCTTGAAAAGCGATTGTCTTCAATATTTGTTAAATCTGAACAATCAGACCCTTTCTCAGTGTTGTCAGGAGTACCTCAGGGATCAATATTAGGCCCAATTTTGTTTAACATATACTTATACGACTTTCCATTTGCCAACTTTACAGATGAAGAACCAAATGGAATTCTATTTGCAGACGACACCGCGATAATAGTCAGTGATGTGAGACCTCAAATTGCTCTTTATAAAATAGAAGAAAAAGTACCCTTATTAGTGGGCTATTGCCAAAAGTGGGGCTTAAATATAAACACTGAAAAATGTAGTCTAACATGTCTCCGAAACGCTAGTGGAAAAGGTCATCGTATGGCAGTTAAAGAGAGTAAAAGACTCTTCTTAAAAATTGATAACGCACCCATCCCACTGCGATCTGAAATTAAATATTTAGGTATTAATTCGATAGAAAGATATTATGTAAAGCAAAATTTGTTACGGCGAGGCTGAAGCCAGTACTTCCTTCAAAAGGAATGCCCAAAAATACAAAAGTTCTCATCTATAAAACTTTGATTCGACCGATCTTGGCATACGGGTTCTGCTCCTGGCTTACTATTTCACCCACAATAGCAAAGGAACTTGAAAAATTTGAGAGGAAAATTCTTAGATTTTGCTGTGGCAAATTTAGAAGAGCGAATAAAAAATATTTCGCAAGTAAGATATAATATGAAGACTGCAAAACAACGCCACTCCTCCAATATTTAACAAATCTTGCAAAAATTAAACTTAGACGCACTGAATACCATCCGAACACATTAATAAGATTTGATTCAAATCTAACAGACAATTTTGAAGACAATTATTACCTTTCTCCATAAACATTATAAATGAGAGATCAATACCAGTAGTAGAGCCTGACACAAACAGGAACGGCCTGATACCTTTTTACGATAAAGTATCATGCTTTAACTTAAGAGGATAAACGTCTTAGTTTCTCGAAAAGTGAACACTCTCATTACACCAACTTTAGTTTCTTTTCTTCTACTAAAAATATTTAAGTTTTGCAAACACAAGACATATACATTTACATATGAATATAAATATTAAGTTGAATGGCAAGTTAGACATATTTTGTTTCGTCTTATTTTTGTGTTATATTTTTTAATCATAGTTTAAGATATAAAATAAGAAGATTAAACGTACGCCGGGAGCAAGCGTACTCCAAAAAACTTGCTTTACACTTTACAAGTATCAAGTAAATTTACTAAATACTATATACAACAATATTCTTCCCAATTGCTTTACCTGGCATATTTTTAAGCCGGCTACATAATTATAATTTTAAGATATATAATATAAACTTATATACATAAGAAAAATTGTGTTTCAAAAGCCTCAATAAAGAATTGAATTGATTGCTTGCAAACATTACTGTCTGATTTTCTTGCAACATTACAGCACCTAGTCCTTGTCGTGAAGCATCCGTTTGGATTACTATTTCTTTCGTCATGTCATAGTAACGAAGAAGCTTTGGAAATTATAGTACGGATGTTCTTAAAATCATCGTCATGTTTTTCGTTCCACTGAAAAGATTTTCTTTTGACAATATCGAGCAAATTTTCTGTCATTGGTTGTGCAATACTCTTAATGTAGCTCATGATGAGCCGTATTTTGGTATCATTGTGATGTCATAACAGAAACTCAACACCCTCATAGGCCATAGGGACACCAGTGTCCCTTAGTATTTACAACGATTTATCAAAGTGCTCAACCTGTATAACGATTTTATAACTGTACACAATAAAAAAAAATACTTACCAGACAATAAATATTTTATGATATAAAACGGGGTAAATCAAATTTACACCTCAAAACACTTTTACAAAATATTGGAATTCCGCGCGCAACAAACTGTCAATTTTCAATGACTATAATCAATGAATAACGGTTCCGATGCTACGAGTATGTTGTCATAACTAAAAAGTGAAAAGATACGTTCAAGAATTAATCGAAGTAAAATAACACTCACCCGCTTTTTAGTTATTCACTTGTTTTAAATTGTTGATTTAGGACCAATGTGAATTACAAATGACTGATGGCATTAGAATTAAAAGCGCTGAATGCGTTGACTAACCCCTGGGGGCTTGGGAGCGTACATTGTAAATAGTTTCTTGTTTATTCCCTTGTTAAAGTTCCAACAAATTAATCATATAATACTTTGCTTTATTATTGTAGAACTTTGTAATTAAGACATCAAGTAGCCCTCAATCAATCAATTTTTTATTTCGTTTAAAATTAATTTCGTCCAGTATTTTATATGCGTAAGATACTCTTGGGCAGAATATTTACTCAAATTTTAATAAATTTTTAATGTCTGTTCAGTTCTGGCAGTGCTTTTATTGCAAATTGTTTTCTCATTTTCGGCTAACGGCTTCAAGAACAGCGTCTGTCAATTTTTCACCGGCTTTTTTACTTTCTTTGCTCTTGGCTTTTCCTGATGTGACTTCTACATACCTCGTTGATGTGCTCTTAATATCTCTCATTAAAGTTGTTAATTTAATATATTAGAGTTATCTACTAAATATCTTCAAAATTAATCTAAAACGCTTGGCTCTAAAGCTCTTTAAGTACATTTATAAAATCTCTCTAAGCAAGGTTGTATCTGCATAGGTAAAATAAGCAAAGTTGAAACAAACGGGTTTCTTACAAACGGCCTTCTTACTCCAGAAACGAAATGCTTTCTCTTGACCTACATGGTGCAGAGCGTTTGCCAATCGAACACCTTCCAGAAAAAAAGTCCTTTGTTGAGTATTTAACCCCGAATGCAAGTTGGAAAAAGGGAGGAAAATATATTGTATAACGACTACACTGGTTAAAGTACATAGTAGCCAGAGCGAATGGACAATAATGCTCCAGTCAATAGGATTTTCAGATACCAGTCCCCTCGTTCGAGACCTGAAAACATTGCAAACTAATGACTGACTGAGAACTACTAATATTAAGTTGAAAGGATATTCTAACACTCGTATCGTATGAAATTCTTTATCCTTAAAAAAATTGAAAATAAATTCAAAACTAATTGAAATGTGCTGCCGTAAGTCTGCGACTGAAATTTTCAATTTGAAAATAACTCTCGCGAGATGCCATGTTGTTTCGGTTGGCTGTTCAACTGGTGTGAAACGATATGAAAGCCAAAGTCACTTTGCTTCACAACTACATGACCCTGTTTGTTTTGGTGTATTTATTTACACATGTGTGAATGTTTGTACGGCGATTGGATGTTTGCTTGAAAAGTCCTTTTCCTCGTTTCGATGCCCGATAGAGAGACGTGAGCATAAAAATAAACAAAGGATCCTAACGAAATTTTAAACTACGAATATCCATTACTCCGGTGTGTAATTGTTTTATTCCAGTCGATGGGTTTCAATGGATATCAATCAAACAGTGCTCTTGATGTTGTTGTTGTTAGTGTTGGTGTCGGTGTTGGTGTTGGAGTTATGGTAGTCGTTGTTGTTTGGTTTAGTGGTCCTTCCGCTTTCGCTTAGAACTCTTTTTGCCTAGCGTCCGCAACCTGCTTGGCGCAAGGCAGGGTGGTACTCGTATTACCCTACAATTCATACTGTGTATTCAGTTTTATTGAGCTTATAAAACGAACATAACTTTCTAGGTGTTATAGGGCGCCACGTGTAATGTCAGATTACCTTTGACCATACCCTATTATTATTATTATTATACAAACTAACAAAAATAATCTTAAATTACTAAGTTAGTATGAACAGTTTTAGAGAGCACAAGCTGCATAGGCTATCGGCTCGAGACCATACCCTAATTTACTGATTTACACTTTATTCGAATACAAGTTACGAAACTTGAGGCGATTTAGTTCTATGGGTACAATTTCTTGCCTTGGTCGAAAATTTTTTGTCAGCTGTCATTCAAAATTTGACATATGAATTGTGGATGTATGAAATTCAGCGTATTGCTCTCACCCGAGATTACTTGGGTTAGATTGGTTGCATAATAACGTAAGGTTGCAATGTGACATAGTTTTTTTGATATTTTCTTTAAGTGTTTGTATCCAAAAAATGCCGTATTGTTGTGGGGTTTTTTTCAGTGATGTTATTTGGTAGGATGAGTGTACGTTTTGCCTTATGGGCGCTGAAAAGCGTAACCCAATTGGGTCAAATATGTGGTGAAAAGCTTTTTGTGAAATTTGCTTTCGATGGATGACTGCGTTAAGTGTTAACTTACAACGGGCAGCCACAAATGAATGCAAGTTGTAATTTACAATCTGTAGCTCTGAAGGCTACTGATGGATGAAGGACTGACCAAAGTATCTTAGTGACGTAGGCAAGTCACTGAAATAGGATAATTTACCGTATGTGCGAAATCTTTTCAAGGCGTTGATGTGAAAAATAAGAAGGAGAGTCAGATTGGTTTGTGGTTTGGACAGTTGGCGGTTGAAGGAAGTTTGACATATTGTATTGGGATATAATTCCTGTATAAGTCCTTGACAAATTGTCAAACATAATTCAGTTTGGTGTATATATTCAGTCAATACATAGTGTGGAATTTTTGCTATAAAATTGTGTTTCATCATAGCGGTCTTTTTGGCCTATCTTTTATGCATACATATACATATGTGCATAAAAAGGATAATTTAAGGCCACAGAGTCAACACCATCGCTATTCGTAGAGGTTTGTAATTAGGGTCGGAACAAGATTAATGACGGCAAGATAGTATAATTTAAATTTGTGCAAAATTTAAATTTGTCCTAAGTTACTCAGGTCTCACCCCAATTAACATCGGTTTTGCCGGCAACTGATATCAAAAATCACACCCGACATGGAAATCTGGAGGAAAAATACTCTATGACACTCAAAGAGATTACCCTCGTAGTCCGAAAAGGTCATTCTCTTATGATGCGGGTTTCTGGGAAATGTTATCTAAAAGGCCAAAAGATGCAGTTGCTAAGGCAGTTTAAACTGAGGTTCAACACAGATAACACGAAACCAGTGGCCGTCCTATAAAAATACCTATCTATCTATATAATAAGTCTAAAGCGAAGTTACAAAATCCGCTACAGCTACATGTCAAGGATTCCCAAGGTCTAGTGCAAAACTATGAAGCAGATATTGGCTGGTGTGCCAAGCTGATAACTATTTGAAATAGTTCGTTTAAAATGGCAAGGCTGAAGAGTCCTGAACTCCACATAAGAGCTTTAAGGTCTTACCGAGTAAACGAATGCGTTTAAATAAATCGAGCGAGGTCAATGGGAGAACGCTGTCTGTGTGTTTTGGATACCCGAAGTTTGTTCGTTACGCTAATCAATACAATACTATTGATTCAAGTGAAACCATCCCGTAAGCGAGGTGGCGCCTTATATGCTACTTATGCAAGGAGAAAAGCATCGGTGAGTGCATTAAGTGTCAGGGGAATAGTTGTTATGCTGCTTTCGTGTAGCCTGTGCCCGACAAGCCGGATTGTACATGCATATGGACACTGTGGAGGCTACGGCTCAAGTAGCAGTTGATTATGAACGAAATTAAACGAAATAATTTAGCGAAACAAATTGTTTTTTTTTCTCTCTTTATTCGCTGGTGGTTCGACTTCAACTGCACACAGCTTTTAACAAGTGGTATGACTTAAAAACTTAACGGAAAATTTACAAATCTATGATAAATGATACAGAGTAATAAAAGAGCATGTGAAGCAAGAATTAAAACAATGAGTTACGTGTGTTATGTTTACGTTACTTTAAATAATTTTTATGCAAATTTATGTTATTACACATGTTATTACGTTCCCCAACAGCAGTAATACGCAGTAATAAAATACGCCTACTGTCATGCTCCTACGCCACCCGAGGCAAAAGCAAAAGATAACGAAGAGGAGGATACTCGGCATAAGATGAATGAAGCCCGTAAGGCGCTGGCGAAAAAACGCTCCACCGCCCCAGTGATACTAATCACATTCAATAGACCTCTAGCTTGGTTACCATGTAAAAGAAGTCACAGATTATTGAGAGGTTGATTGCTTATTGGACGCCAAAGCGGCAGTATCGGAACGGGGTTCCTCTATTGTGGCGCTTACAGAGCCAAGGACAAAATCGTGGACTAACGTGGAATGGCATAGAAGGTTCTCCCAACACAGCTGAATTGTACAAACAACTAAAATACTGGCAGTGTCGTCGCCAAGATCTCGAAAGAGCACGTTTACTCTGTGAACTATTGCGTAAGCGAGAGAAACTTAAAGCACAGTATGTAAAAATTTGCGAACAAGTTGTTATGCTGCAAATAATCTACTGGAAACAAATACATATACAAAATATACAGGATATTTTCTGTGAACCAGTCGAAACAAAAGACGTACCCGATTACTTAGATATAGTAGAGGAACCCATGGATTTGAACACAATGCGTGAGAAGCTTAATATTGTTCAATACACATCACTCGATTAGATAGAATTCGATTTCAACTTGATTATCAAAAATTGCCTGGCATACAACAACAAGGATACCGTCTTCTATCGAGTTGGTATTCGTAAACGCGGTCAGGGCGGACCATTGTTTCAAACATTTCTAGAAGGCATCGTTGATATAATCAAAAACGATAATTGCACTGCCATTGAAGCGGAGGAAGAGCTAAAGGTGCTGCTAAAGGCTGTAACAACAGAGGATATCAGCCAGAATATGCTTATTCCTGCGGACAAATCTCAAGTGCTAAAAAATGCCATACATCGGACAAAAAACATTAAACAGATTCGGGTTGAAATCACACGCATGCGCAAATCAATAGCTAAGGCTAAATCCGCAGCGAGAAACTCAATAGGTGTCAATTCGCAAACAAAAGGCGAAGACATGGAAGAAGATGATCTCGAGGGCCCCAAGGGTAGTTCTCTAATGTCATGTAGTTCTCTAAAGACTGTTACAAATAGCGCCACACCAGCTGGAATCAATCACAAAACACAGTTCGCAGTGAAACGTCCAGAAATCTCATCACTCAAAGAGGTCCCTATAGGACGCTTATTTAAGGAGCTATAGCCATTTTTGTGTTCAACTTTGGACCCTCTAGGACTCTTATTTAAGGAGTTATAGCCAGTTTTGTGTTTAACTTTGGGCCCTCTAAGACGCTTATTTTAGGAGTTATAGTCATTTTTGAGTTCAACTTTGGACCCCCTAGGACTCTTATTTAAGGAGTTATAACCATTTTCGTGTTTAACTTTGGACCCTCTAGGACGCCTATTTTAGGAGTTATAGCCATTTTTGTGTTCAACTTTTTACAATCTAGGACGCTTATTTAAGGAGTTATAGCCATTTTTGTGTTGAACTTTGGACCCTCTAGGACGCTTATTTTAGGAGTTATAGCCATTTTTGTGTTTAACTTTGGACCCTCTAGGACTCTTATTTAAGGAGTTATAGCCAGTTTTGTGTTTAACTTTGGACCCTCTAAGACGCTTATTTTAGGAGTTATAGTCATTTTTGAGTTCAACTTTGGACCCCCTAGGACTCTTATTTAAGGAGTTATAACCATTTTCGTGTTTAACTTTGGACCCTCTAGGACGCCTATTTTAGGAGTTATAGCCATTTTTGTGTTCAACTTTTTACAATCTAGGACGCTTATTTAAGGAGTTATAGCCATTTTTGTGTTCAACTTTGGACCCTCTAGGACGCTTATTTTAGGAGTTATAGCCATTTTTGTGTTCAACTTTGGACCCTCTAGGACGCTTATTTAAGGAATTATAGCCATTTTCGTGTTTAACTTTGGACCCTCTAGGACGCTTATTTTAGGAATTATAGCCATTTTTGTGTTCAACTTTGGACCCTCTAGGACGCTTATTTAAGGAGTTATAGCTATTTTTGTGTTCAACTTTGGACCCTCTAGGACGCTTATTTAAGGAGTTATAGCCATTTTTGTGTTTACCTTTGGACCCTCTAGGACGCTTATTTTAGGAGTTAGAGCCATTTTTGTGTTTAACTTCGGACCCTCTAGGACGCTTATTTAAGGAGTTATAGCCATTTTTGTGTTGAACTTTGGACCCTCTAGGACGCTTATTTAAGGAGTTATAGCCATTTTCGTGTTCAACTTTGGACCCTCTAGGACGCTTATTTTAGGAGTTATAGCCATTTTTGTGTTCAACTTTGGACCCTCTAGGACGCTTATTTAAGGAGTTATAGCCATTTTCGTGTTCAACTTTGGGCCCTCTACGACGCTTATTTAAGGAGTTATAGCCATTTTTGTGTTCAAGTTTGGACCCTCTAGGACCCTTATTTAAGGAGTTATAGCCATTTTCGTGTTCAACTTTGGGCCCTCTACGACGCTTATTTAAGGAGTTATAGCCATTTTTGTGTTCAAGTTTGGACCCTCTAGGACGCTTATTTAAGGAGTTATAGACATTTTCGTGTTCAACTTTGGACCCTCTAGGACACTTATTTTAGGAGTTATAGCCATTTTTGTGTCTAACTTTGGACCCTCTAGGACGCTTATTTAAGGAGTTATAGCCATTTTTGTGTTTAACTTTGGACCCTCTAGGACCCTTATTTAAGGAGTTATAGCCATTTTCGTGTTCAACTTTGGACCCTCTAGGACGCTTATTTTAGGAGTTATAGCCATTTTTGTGTTCAACTTTGGACCCTCTAGGACGCTTATTTAAGGAGTTATAGCCATTTTGGTGTTTAACTTTGGACCCTCTAGGACCCTTATTTAAGGAGTTATAGCCATTTTCGTGTTCAACTTTGGACCCCCTAGGACTCTTATTTAAGGAGTTATAACCATTTTTGTGTTCAAGTTTGGACCCTCTAGGACGCTTATTTAAGGAGTTATAGACATTTTCGTGTTTAACTTTGGACCCTCTAGGACACTTATTTTAGGAGTTATAGCCATTTTTGTGTTCAACTTTGGACCCTCTAGGACGCTTATTTAAGGAGTTATAGCCATTTTTGTGTTTAACTTTGGACCCCCTAGGACTCTTATTTAAGGAGTTATAACCATTTTCGTGTTTAACTTTGGACCCTCTAGGACGCCTATTTTAGGAGTTATAGCCATTTTTGTGTTCAACTTTGGACCCTCTAGGACACTTATTTTAGGAGTTATAGCCATTTTTGTGTTCAACTTTGGACCCTCTAGGACGCTTACTTAAGGAGTTATAGCCATTTTTGTGTTTAACTTTGGACCCTCTAGGACGCTTATTTAAGGAGTTATAGCCATTTTCGTGTTCAACTTTGGACCCTCTAGGACGCTTATTTTAGGAGTTATAGCCATTTTTGTGTTCAACTTTGGACCCTCTAGGACGCTTATTTAAGGAGTTATAGCCATTTTGGTGTTTAACTTTGGACCCTCTAGGACCCTTATTTAAGGAGTTATAGCCATTTTTGTGTTCAACTTTGGACCCTCTAGGACGCTTATTTAAGGACTTATAGCCATTTTCGTGTTCAACTTTGGACATTCTAGGACGCTTATATAAGGAGTTATAGGCATTTTTGTGTTCAACTTTGGACCCTCTAGGACGCTTATTTAAGGATCTATAGCCATTTTTGTGTTTAACTTTGGACCCTCTAGGACGCTTATTTAAGGAGCTATAGCCATTTTTGTGTTCAACTTTGGACCCTCTAGGACGCTTATTTAAGGATCTATAGCCATTTTTGTGTTCAACTTTGGACCCTCTAGGACGCTTATTTAAGGAGCTATAGCCATTTTTGTGTTCAACTTTGGACCTTCTAGGAC